>OZ012704.1:35932938-36212684 GCA_963942595.1 Cylloceria caligata | reverse complement strand
GTTGCTTTTATTGACCAGTGCGTTCAATTAAATACTTGTTTCATTCTTTTTTCAGAAGTACACTGTGATGACAACACTCACAGCGGAAAATAATTTAAAAGCAATATTACGAGTGTTAATATCAATTAATTCCGTATAGCGATAAAAATAAAATTAACGATGGAGGGATGTCCGAGCGTGGATTACATTGTTTGCAGGGCTGATGTTTACGACGGTAAATGTGTAAAGTGCTTTCCATAAAATATTGATTAATTTAAAAAATACCCGATCTTACTGTGTCTCTTATTTTTATAGCATGATAATTAGAGAATTATAATTGAAGTCTCTCTCTCTCTGTAAGGGATCATATTTTATATCCTTCCTGCAGAGCAAGCGCTTTGCGAAGAGGACAGCGCAGGGCAGTAATATGTGTACACCTTTGCTCCATCCCACTTCTTCCCCCACCACGCGCCTACCCCCACCACCTCACTTTTCCACCGCCGCGCTACCCACTCTGCTTGACCAGTGTCGGTAACATGGAGATGGTGAAGTGAGGTGGTGTGGGTACCTTGGTGAACAAGGAAGAGTAGAGATAAGAGCAGGATGGAGCAAAGGTGTACACATACTTGGAAAAATGAATAAAATTATGTACTCACCACCACCGCAGCTGTTGTAGGCATCTATCCTGCCAAAGCGATTTTAAACTCCTGTCTCTCGAATGTACTCTCTCACACACGCACACACACACATACACATGCACAGCGTCTTTAATTCATTACTATGTCCTCGTCAAAGCCCTCGTCCACGGCATCGATATCGTAGCCGATATCTATCTCATCACCGAGGGCTTCTATAATAACTGCCACCACGTCCGCGCGTTCACCGTTCGATAATCGAACCCGTGGAACGCTATTACCGGCAAGAGGTCGCATCATGACAGCGATCAAGTCATCTCTACCGCACGCTTCTTCGACGAGCTGCTCGATATCTGCAACATCCACGCGTTCGAGTCCGTATATGGAAAACTCCATGACAAGAACCGGCAGCATACTTGCTAGAGGCTCCGGATGAAATAGGTGAGACCAGTCGATGTAAATAGTTTCGCCGAAATCGACTAGCAACACCTCGCAGTACCCATCAAAGTCCGGGTAAACCACTTCGCTGCGGACAACGCTATTGAAACGAGGCACAATACAGGGCATGCCGATATACAGCTCCCCAAGTTCAATGGGTCTTCCACGACGTTCCACTAAATACACGCTACGTAGGAGCTCTTCCAGATCGTCGTATGCATCGCACATTTCCTTTGTACGCAGAAACACGCTCATCACACTCTCGACAAACATTAATCGGCACCAAAACGCGTCGCTTAAAATCTCCTTGCCGTATCGTGGATACATATTGCTTTTTATTGTTTGCAAGTAGGATGCCAAAGACAGACTAAATGCTCGAGATGCTGCTAGAGAGTATCACGGGCATAAAGATAACAGCCTCCTATGAATCAGAACTAGGTATCCATCACTTTTAATGCAATGAAAGCGGTTTTCGAGCATGCATTCGAGCCCTGCGCTATGCTCCTCGCAAAGCGCGTGCTCTGCAGTAAAAAATATAAAATATGATCCCTCACAGAGAGAGAGAGAGAGAGAGAGAGAGAGAGAGAGAGAGAGAGAGAGAGAGAGAGACAGAAAGACTTCAATTATAATTCTCTAATTATTATAAGAGACACAGTAAGATCAGATATTTTTTAAATTAATCAATATTTTTTGGAAAGCACTTTACACATTTACCGTCGTATGCAACAGCCCTGCAAACACGGTCATCCACGCTCGGAGATTCCTTCACCGTTAATTTTATTTTTATCGCTATATGGAATTAATTTGTATTATCACTCGTAATTTCGAAGTGAGGAGAGAGAGAGAAAGAGCTTGTTAAAGGAATATATATAAAAGTAAGCCGCTTTGAAAATTCTCTAGTTAATTGTCTGATTTACTGTGGTTACTACTGCTACTACTAATACTACTCTAACAGCACAATCATGGTCAGAGTGGTAAAGCGCTCATTGATAAAAAAATTGATAGAGTTTATATTGAAGCGTAGACCGTCGTTGCGTTCGCGCTGGGGGAGAAGAAATTTACAGATCACCCTATGGGAACTTCCGACACAGGCGGTTGTTCGTAAAATTCGCGGTATGCTGTGCGAGTGTCATCAGCGCGATTTAGTTGACGCGTATAATATTGGATTGTTTCATAATCAAATAATTATTGATTCGGTGGTGCGTGTTATTCGTCGACGCGGTTGGCTAAATGAGCCTGCTCTGCAACCCATACTCAATGAAAGACGTAAGTAATATACAACGCTAATTACTTTTATTTTATTTCCTTTATTTCATAAGATTTTTATATAGTTCGACGGTATGAGGACGAAGAAATGGGATCCGACACCTGTGATTTCGATGAAGAGGGTAGAACCGATTCAGATGATCATAGCATGGACAACGATGGCGACAGCTCCGCAGGGAATCGTTGGATAAATTTTACCCAGCCATTCTGCGGCTATAAACCTACAAATGGTCTTTTCATGGCAGGCCCCTCGAGAGAACCAGATGAAGCCGTCGCAGGCCCATCGCGACAATACAGTTCAAACGATGATACCAACAGCAATACAGACAACGAGGAAGAAGAAGAAGAAGAAGAAGAAAAAGAAGAAGAAGAAGAAGAAGAAGAGGAGGAGGAGGAAGAGGAGGACCCTGTAGATTCAGGTAAGCTTTTAATAATACAACTACGCTGACAAAAATAAAAAAAAATACGCGGATAATAATAATAAAATGAAAAAACAAGGTACGAGACGGACCCAAACGTTTTTCACTTTGCACGATTCACTGTACCGAGACCGCCGACAATCGAGTTGGTTTACGAAATGCGTCGGTGGTTCCCGGGTGCAGTCGACGGGTTCGAGGACTAGAAGCAAATACCATATAAGTTTGTAATTCTTACGTTACACGAATTATATACATAGTATATAGCTAGTGACAAACAAAAATTTAAAGTAAATGAAATAAAAATTCTAATGAATGGTTTAATTATGCTTGCAGTTGAACAGACTGGCGATGGAAGGACTGCTGCACGAGGTGGTGATATTTTGCCTCCTGGTGAACGTTTTGGTATCGACAACGAGCAGAGACGCTATTTTCCACGCTTTAGGATGCAGGGTCGAGAGACAGATTTTTATTTTCGTCAGCCACCGGTCGGTATCGATCATCTGACATGGTTCGGAGGAGGTGTACGAGATGTTCTCACACGTCTTACAGAATCGTGCGAAGGACATGATTATGTGGGTACGACTCTGAGCGTACCGTCTTTCGCGCAAGGACCTGTATGGTTATCATGCCGACCAGCTCGTGACATCGTTCCCGACGATGTATGGCGACTAATTAATAGTGTAGCTCAGAGCGCGCGCGAATTTCGAATAGACGCTGGTACATATAGAATGACGACATGTATAGTACGAGGCGTCGAAGGAGCTGGTGTGGGCACTAGGCTTACACACGAGTCTATAGCAAAAAAGGCAATTTTACGCATAAGTAATCGCGATAATTTGTGTCTACAACGATCCCTTGTCACTGCCCGAGCGCATGCCGAACGCGGTCAAATGCGTGCGGGCGTGCTACACAGACGATGGTGTCAAATTCGGAACGGGCTTCGAGGTGCGCAATATACAGCAGCGATAGAGCTCACGCGTAATGCAGGGGTAACGACACCGTCTAGGGGGTGTGGTGCGCGCGAAATTCAGCTCTTTCAGGAGTACTTGGTTCACGAGGGTATAGCGATTGTTGTTTATGAATTTCTCACCTTCGGAAAACGCGTTCCGGCTCTGTACGATGGGCGAAAATACGTACTCACCGCAACAAGTAAAATTAATCATACACTCGTTATTCCCTTACGAGCGTTCTCATCACTATCAACCGATATTAAATCTCGCCGGTGCGCTAGGTAGTCGAGGGTTCTGCACACAATGTAACTCCAAGTATATTCGAGTACTCGAGCATCGATGTAGCTATCAATGTGCTCGATGTAAATCCACTTATTGCAACGGCAATGAAGACTCTCAGCCTGAGTATTGCGCAGACTGTAATCGTTCGTTCTTTGGTGCTTTTTGCCTCGCTTATCACAAGGGTGAGGGCTCCACGGGTATCACGTCTCGTAAATATAAACGGTACCGCATCTGTGACGCATTGAAAATCTGTAGAGGCTGCTCGCGTATGATTAAAACCACAGATAAAAAGATGCATGTATGTGGTATATCGTTTTGTACTACATGCAAACAAACGCGGCCAACTACGCATGCGTGTTTTATAGCACCTCTTAAGAAACCAGAGGCGCAAAAGGAGAAGAAAAAAGACAAGTCTTCCACAAGATTTTTATTTCATGATTTTGAGACGCAGCAACACGAGCAATTGCATGATGATAAATCGACACGAATTGACGAGCCGAATTTATGTGTTGCACAATGCGTATGTATGGCATGTCTGGATATCACAGATATAAAGACCGATTGTGCTCACTGTGGTAAACGTGAATTCGTGTTTATCGATGATCCTGTTGAGGAGCTCGTGAAATTGGCATTATCGCAAAAATTTTGAAAGACCATCTGCATCGCCCATAATGCTGGAGGTTTCGACGCACAATTTATTCTACGGTATTTAATCGAGGTGCAAAAAACACAGCTGCTCTCTCTGATTATGAATGGTACGAAGATTGTATCGATGAAAATTGGCGATGTCATTTTTCTCGATAGTCTAAACTATTTACCCATGGCTCTTAGCGCTTTATCTAAGGCCTTTGGTTTCGCTGATGAGGTGGCAAAGGGTACATTTCCCCATTCATTCAACACACCGGGTTATCAGAATTACTCAGGGCCTCTGCCGGCTTTGCATTTTTACTCACCCGATATCATGTTCTCAGCGGATCGCGAGCGCTTTTTAAAATGGTATGAGGAAGAATCAAGTCGCGTAGATTATACATTTGATTTTGCGACGCAATTTGTGCAATATTGTCGTACAGATGTTACGGTTTTGAGACGAGCGTGTTTAGCTTTTCGAGAGTTACTTATACGTTGTGGGAGCGTGTGCCCCTTTACAGAAGCATGCACGATAGCATCAGCATGTATGAGAGTATTTCGAAAGAATTTTCTACAGAAAGATCGCATTGCGGTGTTACCACCAGGGGGGTATCGCTGGGGTGGTAATCAATCGCGCAAGGCCGTCGTATGGCTCGTATAGCTCGAGCGTAAGTTCAGCTGCGTTATCGCTCATGCTGGACGCACGAGAGAGTATCGCCCTCCGGCCGGCCTACCGGTTGTCGACGGATACCACGTGGATGCTAGGGTCCATCACGTTCTTCAATTTCACGGCTGCTTTTGGCATGGTTATCCGCGATGTTCGGATGGTTATCGCGTGAATAGAAATGCTCAAACTAAATTCGGCGATACAATGGATGAGCGATACGAGCGTACTGTTCTTATTTCCGGGCGAATCAGATCGAAAGGGTACACTCTAACCGAAATATGGGAATGCGATTTTGACAGATTACTCGAGAATAACGAGAAAATGTCGATATTCGTGAAAAATTACGCCATGGTCAAGCAGGCGCCTCTCGAACCACGCGATGCATTCTTTGGCGGTCGAACGGAAAATTTTGTAAGCTTGTACGACGTCGCGAATGGGGAGCAGATACGCTATGTGAATGATTGCTCGCTGTATCCATGGGTGTTAAGATCTTACGGATGAATTAAGCGAATATGAGCCTGGTAGTTATATAACTTCGTTCGTTTCGGGTGGACCAAAATTTTACGCATACCTTGTTCGTAAACCCGACATTATGATTATTGAAAAATGTAAAGTAAAGGGTATCACGCTAAACTTTGCGAATAGCCGTCACGTATATTATTACGCATTACAATCTATCGTGACAGGAGCAAGGAGCGTACCTATTATTTTAAAATTCGACGCTATTCGACGTACGGAATTTCATCATGTAGTAATGCGTAAAGAAACGAAAGCATGCGAACCTGTTAACACGAAGCGAAAACGGCACGGGATGTACTCTACTGTACCGTACGGCTATTGTGAAATACGCTAATTAGTATAAAGCAAAAAGGTATATAGTTTTACGGTTGAATTCGCGATATTTTGAAATAATCTTTTTGTCTAATTTCATGTATCATATTTACTGTGTACAATACATTGAAAAAAATTGATTTATTATGTATAGAACCGTTGTCGGCTCGTTCTTTTTGTGCTGCTATTCGTAGCAGTAGCTGCTATCTCTCTACCATTCCCTTTCGTTCGGACTTTCTCATCGTTGATTCCTTTTGTCCCGCCTTTCTTATCGAGTGTTTCCTCTTGTTCTGACTTTCTCGTGCTACATCCGTAGATATAATATTGCTGTTTAGAATTTGATGATTCGTAAAATTTGTATATACCAGGTGTATCCATAAGTTTTTTCCGGTTTAACTAAGAGATGGCGCCAGCGAAAAGTACGCAGCGTATTAATTTGACACATACGTCATTTTATTCGTCTGACATTAACCTACAAACATACACAAGTTGAGTCCGCCAAACACTAGCGTCTTTGTTTTATCGTTCAGTGATCATGTCGAGTTTTGTGCCTGAAAAAGAACATTTGCGGCACGTATTGCTTTTCTTATTTAATTAAAAGAAAAAGGCTGCTGAAAGTCAACGTTTGCTGGTAGAAACATATGGTGAACACGCTCTATCGATTAGAACATGTGAGATATGGTTTCGACAATTTAAAAGTAGTGATTTCAATGTGAAAGACAGTGAGCGCTCTGGTAGACCACAAAAATGCGAAGACGAGCAATTGCAGGAGTTATTGGATGATGACCCAACTCAAACTCAACGGCAATTAGCAGAAGCATTACATGTGTCACAAGAAACAATCAGCAGACGTTTACGAGCAATGGGGAAAATCAATAAACTGGCAAAGTGATTTTGTTACACGACAATGCGCCGTCTCACACAGCAAAAGCAGTGAAAGACACCTTGAAATCGCTTGGATGGGACATCCTTCCGCACCCGCCGTATTCGCCAGACCTGGCGCCATCTGACTATCACCTCTTCGCATCAATGGGGCACGCGCTCCCAGAGCAGCACTTCAGTAATTTCGAGGAAGTTGGAAAATGGCTCGACGAATGGTTTGCCGCAAAAGACAAGCAGTTTTTCTGGCATGGTATTCATAAGTTACCTGAAAGATGGGCGAAATGCGTAGAAGCCGATGGCCAATATTTTGAATAAAACAAAAATTAATTTCCCTTTAAAATTACATGTTTTTTTTTACCAAAAAACCGGAAAAAACTTATGCATACACCTGGTAGAGATGTATGCATAGTGAAATAAAAATATTGCTTTATTTGTGAGAAATATAAAAACTATCGTTAATTAATTTATATACGGCGTAAAAAACAGCTTATACCGCGGGCCCGCGCCTCATCAGCTAGTGCACGCGCGCCGCGCCTTATCAGCTCTTTAAGGCCGCAAAAATAGCTGATACCGCGGGGTCGCCGCCGCCGTCGCCGCGGTATAAGCTTATTTAAGAGTCTGCTGATTGATTTTGATAGACACTCATCGATATGGATACACGTTGGAAACATCCATGGACAGCTGTGATAAGCGGTCCTACGGGTTTTGGTAAAACATATATTGTAAAAAATTTCTTTAAATACATGCGCGAAATGACGGATGCCCCGTTCGAGCGTATACTTTTTTATTACTCAGAGTGGCAGTCCGGGTATTCAGAGTACGGTGATAAAATCGAATTTCGCGAGGGTTTACCGCAAGCAGTAGACTACTCGAATGATGCAAAACCTAAACTTGTGGTCATTGACGATCTAATGCGCGAGGCATCCAACAATACTGTGGTCGATCTTTTCACCAAGGGTAGCCATCATAAAAATCTTAGTGTCATTTTCATCACGCAAAATCTCTTCCATCAGGGTCACGGGCAGCGCGATATCTCCTTAAACGCTAATTATATCGTTGTCTTCAAAAATCCGCGAGATCGCGCGCAAATTCAGTACCTAGCCCGCCAGGTATGTCCCGAGAATCCGCGATTTTTGCAGGAAGTATATTTCGATGCAACAGCCGCACCGCACGGCTATCTATTATTCGACTTGAAGCAATCGACACCTGATAATTGTCGATTTCGCGCCTGTATATTTCCCGATGACCAATACCATTACGTTTACGTGCCTCAGAAAGCAATAAAATTTCGCGATGCGTCGCGCGATGTACCAGTAATGCGCTTGTAGTGGCGTTGTGCGGACCTCTCGATAAAAAGCAGATAATTATATTGCAAGCGCTGTGTTATCTGAAGCAAGAGCAACGACGTGCAATTTTGCGCAAAGCAGATGTAACGCTCGTACGCTGTATATGCAAGTGTGCTCTAAACGTTTTACAGGGAAACGTGAGTCTGAACAACGTGCAAAAGAATCATCTTCGGAGGCACGCGACAATTCTTCGACGACTAGCCGCCAAAAGGGGAAATTGGAGCGGTAAGAGGAAGATCATCGTCGAGCACTGTGTCGGATTTCTCAAGTTGCTTCTTGTGCCTGTCTTGGCCTACGCGAGACATGGAATATGCTAGAAAGATGGTACTTATTCCTCATGATAACATACATCGTCTCGCTGGACTCGCCACTACTGCTGCTGCTACTACTACTACTTGTGCAGACCCGTTGCCTTCCGTACAGACTACCGGTACGCCATTATCGCGCCTCGACTCTGAGCTAAGTGAAATTCTAAACTCTCACTCGTACAAGAGCGAGAGAGAGAAATGGATAGCGTACCAAACAAATTTAAATCTAAAGCAATATCGTTGCTTCGCAATTTGCATCGCAGCGCCGTTGGTAAAAAAATGACATGGGATCGTAACGGTGTTGTTTCTATAGACGGCAGAAAAATTTCAAATTCCAATATCGTTGATCTTGTTAACGATGCTATGCGAGCTAGAAAACGCGAGAAACCCATCGGACGATCTCACTTTGACAAACTCCTGCGAGCGATCCAGATGCCACGCGAATTTATCGGCTATCCCGAGTTACTACACGAGCCTACACCTACATCATCCTCAACACCACAGCGGCGTCTTATTTTACCACGCGATAACGATAGTAGCAGCAGTAACAGCAGCAACGGTAGCAACAACAATGACGAGGCCGAGACCGCACACTCAAACAGAGATTTAATGCTCACGGCTGAAAACGACATCATTGAGGGGCAGGAGGGGGATGAAGAAGAGGACGAACAATTGCAAAACATCGCACAAGCAAAATATCGACCCCCCACCCAGTTAGAAAAGAAAAAGAAAAAGAATCCATTTAACTGGTCCTCGCTAAAATTATGAAAATTCTTAAAAAAATCTATTATGACACCGCTTATCCTGCTTCCTATTCTCGAGCAAAAAATTTGGCGCCGGTGGATCGAAGAGTAGCGCAAAAAAATGTTTTACCATGGCTCGAGACACAGGATTCATATAACATGCATCGCCTCGTGCGACGACGATTTCCCTGTCGTACGTACAGCGTGAGTAATATAGACGATGTATGGGAGGTTGGTTTAGCTGATCTTCGCTCGATAGCCACGTACAACGATGGGTACGCGTATCTGCTTGTTGTTATCGATGTGTTGAGCAAATACGCGTGGGTCGAGGCTTTGCGTGACAAAACGAGCGCAAACGTGGTCTGCGGTCTCACACGCATACTTGCACGCAGTAACAATCGTCGCCCGCAGCAATTGCAAACTGATCGAGGCAAAGAATTTATCGGCGCTCCGTTTCAGCAAATTCTCAAGAAAAAGAATATCGATTTTCGCGCTGCTCGTAACCCTGATATAAAAGCCTTGATTGCCGAACGCTTTAATCGAACAATAAAAGAGCGAATGTGGCGCTATTTTACATACACACGAAATAAGCGCTACATCGATGTTTTACAAAATTTTTTATATGCTTATAATCACACTAGACACAGCGGAATGCGTATTCCTCCAAGCGAAGTAACCCTCGAAAATGCCTCTATAGCCCGAGACAATTTAGCACGACGTTACGAGCGTAACGCGAAGAAAATTAAAAAGCCTAAATACAGCTTCGGTACGTATCAGTACAGCTAAAGCAGCTTTCGTGAAAGGATATGAGCGTGGTTGGAGTAACGAATTATTCAAAATTCAACGAATATCGGTGAATCGAGAACCATTCGTGTATATTTTACACGATCTGAATAACGAGACTATTGACGGTATTTTCTACGAGGCAGAGTTATCACGAGTACGAGTGCCTCCGTCATCTGAGAAGACGAAAGAGAAGAAGAGGACAAAGAAGAAGAACGCTCGGGATCATCGTCCGTGATAAATATGAGCTCCAAGGATAGCTCTTTCTTTGTCGTACTACCGAGCAACAGTAGTATGCAGTATTTTCCGGATAATACGACGACGAAATTTATTACAAAACTACCGCGTCAGATACACTTGCACGGAGAATGGTCTGCTTCTCTTGTGGAAATTGCTTATCCGATAACTCTTTTACATGTTCCTACTGTAGGAAATCTCGTAACTTTTGAGGATGGTGATTATGATTTATCGGGTTTAAATCTTTTAACACGGAGACTTGCTGATAGAGACCAAGTAGCACCTGGTGTATATCGCTCTATAGACGCTCTTTTCGAAAGTCTAAATCAGTTACCTCACGTGGCCGATCATTTGCGCTTTAAATCGCTTCCGAGCACGCACGTCGAAGTGGCACGCGTATGCGACGATCTACGCTACCACGACTTTCGCGTATCGCCCGCTATCGCAAGGCTACTAGAATTCTCGGAAGAGGCCTGTAGGTCAGTAATGATAGAACCGCATTGCGAATACACAGGGTCGAGGCCTGCATCTCTCACCGGTGCTATACCGGGCAGCATGTTTTTATACACAGATATCTGCGACAGCTATATTACAGGCGATGTACAAACACAACTCTTACGAGTTGTTCCCATTAATACTGTTTACTGTCCGTATGGTTCGATAAAAATTAAATCGTTTTCAACGCCACGATACATACCTCTCTTGCGCAATAATTTACACACTATCGAGATCGATATAAGAGACGAATTTGGGGATCCTATATCATTCGAGCAGGGAACGTTGACTGTGACACTACATTTCAAAAGGTCCCACGATTGATTACACCACTATGGATGGTATTGACAGTGTGCAGCACGGATGGGGTCGTCGCGGGTACGGTGGCATTAGTTATGTTTATATCGGAACACCTAATCAACGAGGAGACGGTATCGGCAGCTTTCTCGGGGGCCTGTTTCGTCGAGTGTTACCACTTTTAAAGAAGGGCGCTAAAGCAGTTGGAAAAGAGGCGTTGCGCGCTGGTGTAAACGTAGCTGGTGATATCCTCGTTAGGAATATAGCTGTGAAAGATGCTATTCGCGAGAGAGCGCGAGAATCAGGCAGTAATCTCAAACGCAAGGCCTCTGAAAAAATTGACACTCTCATGCGGGGTTCTGGTTATAAAAAGCGCAAAATTTCACGAACTCCTCATTCATCGAACGAACGTAAACCACGACGTATCTCCCGTAAAAATAAAAGTGTAATAAAGAGAAAAGTAATAAAGAAGAAGAATAATAGGAACAATAAGAAGAAGAAGACTCGTCAACGAACAGTTGCAGATATTTTTGGATAGCTGAAACAAAATGGCTTTTCTACACGCGCATCCGTGCGAGTGTCTTAAATCGGAACTTGAATTATTTTCACTCCCACCGACGCAAACTACTATCGAAGGCTCCAATTGGGTGTATTACAAACCAATATCTTCGCTAACAGATGATTCACCGATTGAATTTGTTATTCCTGGATAGGGTGATGAGTATATCGATCTTGCGCATACTGTGCTTAGTCTGAGAGTGAAAATAGCATCTCCTACCACTACGGAAATTGCCGCGGGCACATCGTCAAAAGTAAGTGCTGGCCCTGCAAACAATCTCTTGCATTCTATGTTTAATCAGGTGGATGTATACTTGAATCAAAAATAAGTTTCACCTCCAAATAATGCCTACGCTTATCGAACGTACATAGAAACACTTTTGAATTACGTTCCAGCAACAAAAAATTCGCATCTCACGAGCGTTCTCTAGTACGACGATACCCCTGGAAAAATGGATGATATAACATCGGAAAATACGGGTCTTGTGAAGAGAAAACAATTTTTAAATGTCGATAACACTGTAGATTCAAAATCAGGTACGAGTGCATTGTTATAATTTACCATAAATTCAATGGCAATGAGGAGTTGGATTCTCATCGGTACATCAACATTTTTGGTCTCACTTTTTGGCGGCATTGCAGCACATGTCACGCCACGTTGCCTCTCAGCTTAATTTGCCAGTATAATTAATATAATTATGCAGGTGTACTATATTCGCTGTACTTTTCCCCAGGACATCTGCTGTAAGAGTACAGCGACTATACACTGCGCATTTTGTGCATCCTCATTATGTGTTGTATTGTGCTACGCAGTGCTGCCTGCGTAGCTTGTCTCATACATGTAGTGCACTCAATCAATTTCAATTGCAAGTGCTCTTATTTGTTTACTGCAACCTCTCTGCATTAAGCTGCTGAGAGCTTGCTGTGAATTGTAATACTACCTTACGCACTCATATATCTCACTGCGTTGCATGCTCCGCAGCACTGGCTGCGGTGCGCACATCACTCTCAGTACATACAGCACACAATTAATATAATTGTGTGCTGGTTCTCAGTCCATATCATCAAATTCAGCTTACCTAATTAAATTCAGTTTCTAATTCTCATATTTTTGGTGTATTTATTTTCATTATTGTATATTTTTCTAAATTTAGTATATTTTGTGTTTCTTTGCATATTTAAAATAACTGTTTTAAATTGCATTATTACATTGTTTGTGTGGAAGGATAATAAAGCACTTTCTCCAAATTTCATCTACTAGTCTGGTTTTATTTCCACCCTGTTGTGAGTGAAGTCTCATATTTTTCCAATATATTTGCAGGTTCAAGATCTGTTAAGTTACACCGGATCGATTTCTCAAACACCTGGTAAAGACTCGGAATTTATTCCGAAAGGAATTGCCGTGGTAGCAGTGGATGGACCGTACTCTGCTCATTGGGTCGTCGCACCGCCGTGTCACTTTGCCGAATTACTACAGCATTCAAGAAGCCAGAATAATTTTCTCTCAAAATATTTTCACGGTCTGGAATGGTACGAGGGCGATGTGAGCTGTAAACAAGCATGCGCTAACTTGCGTGAAATTTCGCGAAAATCAAGACGTATCTATACTCGCGGTCACGAGAAGGCTATACTTCTTTGCGATATCACGAGTCGTGAAATTTCCAACCTGGAGGATGAGGAGGGCGCCCTATCATACACATTTATGCCGAAATCTTTGCGAAAATGCTTCAGACACGCTATGATAAACGATACAGCGTCTTCGCATTGTGCAATGCGCCAGGCTTTTCAAATAAAAAATTGGCTTCGCGACCACCCGTTTGAAGGAGAATCATACATGGATGTTTGGTCAGCAGACGAAGAGGAAGAGAATAAGAAAGAGGAGACATCTTTATCATGTAGTCGTGACACGATCGACGATGCTGTGAAATAAATTTTGCATATATATACGTCTTGCAAAGCGTATCGGTCATCATTTAATCATTGACTATGTGTTCAGCATGAACACTAGACAAATCTACGAGAGTCTGCAGTATCTACCACTTTCAACCGTTGGCGTATACCCAGCTGACAGAATTCTTCGTGTATGGTCATTACCTGCCGGACTCGTAGTTAACACGGATAACCACAACGGACCTGGAGAGCATTGGATCGCCATGTACGTTAACCATCATGGAAAAGGAATGTACTTTTACCGCAACATCTTGCACGACTACGAAGAAACTGCAAGTTCTATCGGTACGGCCTCAAGCAGCTACAGAGTAATACTTCGGATGTGTGTGGACAATTTTGCATCGTATTCCTACATCTTATGTCGTGCGGCTTCACCATGTCACAATTTAATAATCTCTTTAGCGATAATGTAATGAAAAACGACAGATTAGTACGTGAATATTACAATACTTTTGCCTCTCGACGATCAGGCAGTGATAAAAATTAATTTAACGGCGGAGGAGTCTCCGAGCGAAGATTAGCGTGTTTGCAGGGATGCTGTATACGATGGTAAATATGTGTATAGTGATTTAAATAAAATATTGATTAATTAGAAACAAATACATCGGCTTACTATGTTTTTTATTTTATAATTATATATAAATTATAATCGAGGTCTCTCGCGGTACGGTATCATATTCTGCGTCTTTTACTGCAGAGCATTCGCTTCACGAGAAGCACAGCACAAAGCGGCACGCCCGTGTGAAACCGCTGACATTGCATTCAGAGCGCTGGACACCTGGTTATGATTCAGAGGGGCGTTTGTTATCTTCAAACGCTGTGATCCCCGCCAGCATCATCCGGAGCATCCAGTCTGTCTTTAGCAGTGCGCGACGAAAGTCTGAATAGAAAAATCGCGAAATGTATCCGCTAAATCGAGGCGGCGATCTAGCGGCAGCTTTTGTGTGTCGGGTGATATGCAGCACCGACAATAATACTGTGTGTCTGCGGTCGGAGCTAATGTGCGCGGCAATGTGCGGACTGGAGGACGATTTATATAAATTATATATCGAGGAGCGCTCTGAGAGGAGACGCTTTTTAACCGATGACTTGTGCGTTGGGGTGTCCTGTGTGGTTGTGCGTAATCAAAGGGCCATGCGCGGGGATATCATCGACGTGAGTGATGACGGGTGTTGCGAGGTGCTGCTGGTCGATTTCGAGGAATCGATATACGTCGACTGGTCGCAGCTATTTCACCCCGAGCCGCCGATTAGTGCGTTACCGGTGATGCTCGTGAAGTGCGTAGTATTCGGCCTCGAACATTTAATTGACGAGGACGGAGAACTAGATCGGGTCGGGGAAACGTGCGGTAACAATGCACTGATCGGAATACAGATGCGTACGCCTGACTGTGCCAGCGCTCCATGGGTGCGGGTAATTAGCATTACCAGGTCGCGTAGCTGTGGTTTTTGAGTGAGTGAGTGAGTGAGTGAGTGAGAGAGAGAGAGAGAGAGCGTGTGTGTGTGCGTGTGTGTGTGCATATGTGTGTGTCGTGGAATATTGAAATAAATATTGTGCCCTTCACCTTGGAGAGTCGTCGCAGATGCCGCCAACACAAGGGTGAGTTAAAAAATGTATTCCAAGTATGTGTACACCTATGCTCCATCCTACTCTTATCTCTACTCTTCCTTGTTCACCAAGGTACCCACACCACCTCACTTTACCATCTCCACGTTACCGACACTAGTCAAGCAGAGTGGGTAGCGCGGTGGTGGAAAAGTGCGGTGGTGGGGTCAGCCGCGTGGTGGGGGAAGGAGTGGGGATAGGAGTGAGATGGAGCAATGCGGTTAAAGGCTGTGTAAAGCTAGTTCAATACGAGAGTATGTTAAAAGCATTTATTATAAGCGAAATTAAATAAGTTCAATATAAACGTAAGATAAACATGTAAATTATGTACATCAAATAGCTGAGAAAGCTAGTAAACCTCAATCAATCAATCAATCTCTCTCTCTCTCTCTCTCTCTCTCTCTCTCTCTCTCTCTCTGCGAGGCATCATATTCTATGTCTTTTCCAGCAGAGCAAGCGTTTCACGAAAAACACAGCGCACGGCAATACAAGCTTCATAAACCGCTTTCGTTGGATTCAAAACGTTGGGCACCTAGTTATGATTCACAGGAGGTTATTATCTTTATTCCCGTATTACTCTCTAGCAGCATCTCGAGCATTCAGTCTGTCTTTGGCATCCTACACGCAAACAATAAAAAGCAATATGTATCTGCGATACGACAACGGGCGCGTGGATATTGTAGGTATTGAGCAACTCATCGAAGAAGCATGCGGTAGTGATGCTTGATCGCTGTCATGATGCGACCTCTTGCCGGCGATAACGCTCCGCGGGTTCACTTAACGAACAATACCGTGGACGAGGGCTTTGACGAGGTGGCCCTCTCGGACGCGGAGGTAGCAAGAAATCAAAGACACGGTACGATGTGTGTGTGTGTGTGCGTGTGTGCGTGCGTGCGTGCGTGCGTGCGTGCGTGCGTGCGTGCGTGCGTGCGTGCGCATATACGTGTGTGCGGGCGTGTGCGTGTGCGAGTTCGTAAGCGTGTGTATGAGACAGTGAGTACATTCGAGAGACAGGAATGTAAAATTGCCGCGGGAGGAGGGTAGATGCCGACAACAGCTACGGTGGTGAATATATAATTTTATTCATTTTTTCAAGTATGTGTACACGTTTGCTCCATCCTGCTTTTATTTCTACTTTTCATTGTTCACCAGAGTATCCACACCACCTCACTTTACCATCTCTACGTTTCCGACACTGGTTAAGCAGAGTGGGTAGCGTGGCAGTGGAAATGTGGGGTGGTGAGGGTAGCCGTGTGGTCGGGGACGGATTGGGAATAGGAGTGGGATAGAGCAAAGGTGTACACAAACTACTTTTATATTAATGGAACAATCTCTCCACTGGTAATATACCGTTTTGGTTTATTCAAATAGAATTACCACTGATGGTAATTAGTAGTGTTGTTATGCCGCCCTTGTCCCGCGATAACTTATTATCGCGTCCTCAATAATGTAGATCATACTACTGTGTTTAAAAAGTAAGATGAATGTAGTTTTAAAATAAAATTTTTTAATTTATTCTTCCAAATCGATTTCGTCTCCCTCAAAATAATCCCCCCTAGCTACAATACACTTATGCCAACGTTTTCTCCAATCTTTGAAGCATGCTAAAAAGTCTTCCTCAGGTATAGCAATCAATGCACGTAGCGATTCACGTTTGATCTCTTCAATCGACTCAAAACGATTTCCCCGGAGTGGTCTCTTGAGCTTTGGGAACAGCCAGAAGTCACACGGTGCTAAATCAGGCGAATACGGTGGTTGTGGAGCGACATGAGTGGAGTTTTTGGCGAAAAACTCACGAAGAACCAAACGCGAATTTTGGCACCAAACGCGATTTGACTCTTCTGAGGCACAAATGATCCTTCAAAATTGCTTGCACTGATCCAATTGATATTGCAAGCATGTTGGCATGGTCTCGAATTGTTAATCGACGATTTTCGATCACCAATTCCTTGATTTGCTTGATGTGTTGCTCATCAGTTGACGTCGATGGTCGTCCAGAGCGTTCCAAATCATCAACATGTTCTCTGCCTTCTTTGAAGTCTTTGTAGCACTTGTAAACATTTTTCTGTGACATAGTCTCGTCACCGAAGGCCTTTTGTAACATTCGATACATTTCAGCGGCGGAAATTTCATTCCGCAAGCAAAATTTAATAGCACTTCTTTGCTCAACAAAATTCGACATCGTAAAAATCACCAAATTTACTTTTCTTTGTTCACAAAACCAAGCGTAAACTAAAAACTAATGATGATATTGACATGTAATTTGTCACAGATGTCACTAACAGTCCTACCAACTTGAAAAAAATTTATTTGTCCGATTCGGTTAACGCGGGAAATTTAAATTAAAAATTCACCTTATTTTTTGAACACAGTAGTACGTAGATAACCTAACGATGCGCAAACCTGGTCTATTACCACTCTTCGATTGCTGATCTATCTTCCTCTAGATCTACGTCACGCGGCCCTATGGTGGGGATGGAACCCTCGCTTGAGCTCCCCTGGCTACAGTACCTCCTCGCTGGCCCGGCCACCGCTGCGGTGCAAGTCTTAGCGAGATGACTGCCCGCCAATGCTTGCAATTCCACATGTTCATATTTTTTGGCAGCCTTCCACGTTCCTTGTCTGCAAGTCTACATCGAAGTTACCACTTTTGAAATTCACCATAAGCTTCTCGAAGTAATCGGTATGATTCAGCAAAAGTTTTCTTCAAATGAAAACAAAAAATTAATGCTGTCCGCGAATGCTCTTTGTTCGGTATAAATTTCGACATATTGAACACAACAACACAACACAACACTACGCACACACTTTTTCGAATTATCACCCCTGCGCGTCTGACACTTATTGATCACACAACAAAATGCGCAGTGTCAAATCTTTATAGCACAAACTGCATTCGTGTGTCATTCTGCTGGCAACGCATTATACATTTTCACTCCTTCGTAAAACATACTCTTTTGCGCACTTCTCGTTCTTCTAAATTGAATTACAATATTTTCCGCTTGACGCGTTTCCCGACTCGTTCTAGATTTAACAACTTGGAATTTACTCGTCAGTTCTCTGGCAATAATTCCTTAACAGCCTTGAAAATAAATATACACACATCATAATACAGTCTCTGCCTCACACTCATAAACTGAACCGCTCGTAACATATCGTCTACCCTCGTATACCGGCTACATTGCAATATGACTCGCATCGCTCTGTTCTGCGCTATCTGCAGTTTATTTAACTCTGTTACACCCATACCCACTAGCAGTGTTGTGCAATACTCAAAGTGCGGTGCTATGATTGCCTTATATACGACACATCTGGTGTATGCCGATCTATATTGCCCTATCCTGTTCAGAAAACTCGTTTTTTTACCTATTTTTTTCAACATATACTCACAGTGGTCTTCAAATCGTAGCTTATCATCTATCATTACACCTAAATATTTAATTACCTCCACTCGCTCTAACTCGGTTCCATCCCTGCATTTCAGTACAATATTCCCTCTCAATTTTTTTCTTACACTCCTCACAATCATATATTTAGTTTTTTCCGCATTCATTTTCAGTTTGTTCCTATTCATCCATTTTTCACTATGTTTAATGCCCCATTCATCTTTCTTTCCACCTCCGCACTACTGTCTCCAGTAACATATACTAATGTATCATCAGCAAACATTTTTATTTCACAGTCTTCTGGACATATTTGGAATATATCATTTATATATATAATGAACAACAGAGGCCCTAATACGGATCCTTGTGGTACCCCGTATTTCGTTGTAATAATTTCCGAAAATTCCTCATTAAAGCGTACTCTTTGCGTTTTATTGTTTAAGTATGACCTAAACCAATCTAACACTTTACCTCTAATTCCAATGTTGGAACATTTTTTCTATTAACAATTCTTTATCCACTGTCTCAAACGCTCGTTTCAAGTCCATGAACATTACTCCTACTATTTTCCCTTCGCTAATGTTTAATTTCCATTCATCTATCGCGGTTTGAATCGCGGTTTCACACGAAAATTATTTTCTAAAACCCGACTGATGCTCTGTTATATCCTCATTTGATTCCAAATACTTTTTGATTTGACTCTTTACTACCAACTCTAGGACCTTCTCGTACAATGGCAACATATTAATTGGCCGGAAATCCTTCGCACTATTGGCTTTCTCTATCTTTGGTATCGGTATGATCGTGGACGTTTTCCAACTATTTGGACAACAGCCCTCTCTTAGGGATTCGTTGATTACATCAACAAACTCCTGTTCAATTGCACTGAACGCCAACTGCAATATTTCGCTTGATATTCCTTCTTCTGTGCCTTTCTTCTTCGGGAGTCCTTCAACTATTTTATCGAGTTCCTCTATTCCGATATTCTCGAAATTTTCTATGCTTCTTCCGTTTCCCAAACCACCACTCATCAAGATTCTTTTGCTACCTGGCCTTCCAGATGCATCTCTCTCTATTGATCTTACTATGTTATTAATACTTTCAACGTAAAACACATTAAATTTGTCAACCGTCCTTCTCTCCGCCTTATCGTCCAATATTTCAAAATTAATATTTCCAATTGCTCTCTCTTTGGCTGGTCCCCCTCTAATAAGTTCTTTTAAGGTTTTCCACATTTTTTAGGGTCGTTCTTATTGCAGTCTATCATATTCTCGTAATATTTTTTTTCTCTTTCCTTATCAATTTAACTACTGCGTTTCTTTCTACTTTAAACTGTTCCCAGCTATCATCCTTTCCCTCATGAATTGCTTCGCTATAAGCATTATCCCTTTTACCTGCTGCCCTTCTTATCTCATCAAAGTACCATTTTTTACTTTCCCATACGTTTGGAATCCCAACTACCTTTTTTGGTGCTACTATGTCCAAAGTTCTACTATACTATCGACAAGCCTCTTTGCCTTTCGATTTATATCTCCATTTGTCCATTGTCGCACAGAGTTTTTCAACACTGTTGTAAACTCTTTCACGTCAATTTTACTATAGTTCCTTGTATTATATTCTTTCTGTTTACTCTCTGTATTGCTCGTTCCTAATACTACTTTTACCCACGCATGGTCTGTTATTTCTGGTTCGTGTTCCACATGCACTTGCACGCTTGTATTTGCAAATACAAGATCAATAATTGTTCGACTATCCTGCGTTATTCTCGTTGGCTCGTTTACATACTGTTTCATCCCTAAGCTTAACATTCCTAATATTAGTTGTTTTTTATAGAACGAGTTTCCCTTGACATGGATGTTGAAATCTCTTATTATTAAAAATCTCCTTTTATTGTTAACTCTTAAGTTATATCCTCTATGAATCTTATAAATTCCGCATCTGGCGCACTCGGTGAATGGTACACCACTATTATAACTCCTTTATATATCTTATCATTGACCTTTATTGCTACACTCCAGCAGTTTGACTCAATTTTATTCTTCCTTACTAATTCATATTTAATACCATCTCTTACGTATACTATTGCCCCTCCTTTGTTTCTATTTTCTGCATCGCACCTAATTGCATTATAACCCGGCATATATACTTCACTGTCCTCGATTTCATCAGTCACCCTCGTCTCCGATAACGCTATGATTGCAGGTTTCATTCTGTCGACCACCTGGTGTCGTATCTCTTCGTTATGTGCTAAAAGACTTTGCGCATTCGTGTAGCATATCGTCTCTTCCTTCTGTGATTGCTACTCTATCCAGCCCGTTCTCTACTTTTCCTGTTGCAACGCTCTTTTGTATGTTGGACATTGCCGGTCCAGCGCACTATGTTCTACATTTATCTTCAGATTTGGTTTTTAAACGTACAGTTTACACACTTACTCTTATTTATTGTACACTCTCTTGCGTTGTGTTTTCCTGCACATTTGTAGCAGGTTTCTTCTCTTGTAAAATTCTTCGCTATATGATAATAGCTCCAGCACTTGAAGCATCGCTTTACGTTGACGTGATTGAAAACCGGACATTTTCTCCATCCCACGCTCAGCTTACCTTTTCTCAGTAGCTCCTCGTGACTTACTTCATCTACTTCTAGTATTATTGATCCATGGTTGATTTCTCTTCTGTTTCGCTCTTGTTCCCTTCCCTTCATTAATCTTTTCAGAGAGAGAGAGAGAAAGAGAGAGAGAGAGAGAGAGAGAGAGAGAGAGATTGATTGATTGATTGATAATTTGTTTATGCCTTGGTAAACCTTTGGCAACATGTGTATAATATCAATGAAATTATAATTATATAAATAACCAAATAATAATAAAAAAACGTCATGAACCAAGCTTAGACATATGGTAAACAAACCGCTTTGAAACATTAGTGATTTTGTTTTTGCGTCATATACTTTTGGTTGTGTGAAAATGTCTGATTTTGTGCCAAATAATCGTCATTTGCGGGAAGTGTTGCTTTTCTTCTTTCATTCGAAAAAAACGGCGGTTGGAGCGCATCGAAAACTCCAAAAAGTTTACGGAGATGCTGTTCTAAGTGAAACAACATGCCGTGATTGGTTCCGTCGCTTCAAAGACGGTGATTTTGATGTTGACGACCGTTCGCGTGAAGGAAGGCCAAAAACCTTCAAAGACGCTGAATTGGAGGCATTGCTCGATGAGGATCCGTGCCAAACGCAAAAAGAGTTTATTTCAGCATTAGGAGTTACCCGCCAAGCCATTTCCAAGTGATTGCATGCGTTGGGAATGATTCAAAAACACGGAACTTGGGTTCCTTATGATTTGAAGCCAAGAGACGTTGAGCGTCGTTTTTTCGCCTGTGAACCACTGCTCCAGCGGCAAAAAAAAGAACGGTTCTCTTCATCGCACCGTTACGGGTGATAAAAAACGGATTCATTACAGCAACCCAAAGAGAACAAAATCATGGGGACTGCCCGGTCATGCTTCTACGTCGTCGGCTCGGCCGAATATTCACGCTGCGAAGATTTTGCTGTGTATTTGGTGGGACCAGGGCGGTGTTATTTATTATGAGCTGTTGAAACCGAACGAAACCATCACTGGAGAACGGTATCGAACTCAATTGATGCGATTGAGCCGAGCACTGCGCGAAAAGCGGCCACAATACGAGCAGAGGCACGAAAAAGTGATTCTTCAGTATGACAACCGTCGGCCTCACGTTGCCAAACCCGTCAAAACCTAGTTAGAAACGCTCAAATGGGAAGTCCTGCCCCACCCGCCATATTCCCCAGATATTGCGCCGTCCGATTATTACTTGTTCCGTTCGATGGCACATGGTCTGGCTAATCAGCAGTTCAGCTGATATGCAGACATCTCAAAATGGCTTGATTCGTGGATAGCCTCAAAAGACGAACACTACTACCGTGACAGTATTTGAGCTCTGCCAGAAAGACGGGAAAAAGTTGTCGCTAAGGATGGGCAATATTTTGAATGATTCATTTGTAAAGATTTTTTCACAATAAAGTTGCATTGTCATAAAAAAAAAAAACAGCGGGAACTTAGTTGCGCACCTAATATAATAAACGAAAATTCTAGAATTAACAATGTAACAAAAAATATTAGACCAAATCTACATTGTCAAACAGATGAGCATATAGACCTATCTTAAAGATATCTAAGCTAGACGACGAAGTACCAGTTATCGGTAAAGAATTCCACAGATAGATTCCTGAGATGGAATACGCTTGTTGATAAGTCGTTGTGCGATACAAAGGTGTAATAAATATGGACCTTGGTCTCCTCTCAGAGCGCTGAGACGTTCCACCCTGACTTTGGAACAACTCCAGAATGTAGGCTGGTGCTTTTTTACCGATAACATTGTACATGGAAATACCGAGAAAATAGATGCGTCGTGATTTAACAGTAAGCCAGCCAAGTCTACGCCTATGAAGTGTGATGTGCGTGTCAAGTCGGAGAACAAAAATAAAGCGAATGCAAGTATTTATGAGCCGTTCGAGTGTCGTGTTCAGTTCTTCAGTTACGCCATAATAGACAAGACAACAATACTCTAAAAGAGGGAAAACAAGAGAAGTAATCAGCAATGTTCTTAATTCATGCGAAAGCGCAGTTCGATGGAATTTTAATCTGTAGATGGTAAAGTGAACTTTTTGTGAGATATTCTTGACTTGAGTTCGCCACGATAGGTTGCTATGTAGCATCACTCCTAAGTTTCGCACCTCATTAACAAAAGGGATAGTCGTATCATTTAAAGAGATGGGTGATATTGCGCTGAAGTCGAAATGCCGAGAATAGGAATTGCTACCTAGTACAATAACTTTCGATGTGGCTATATTAAGTTTCAAACCGTTACTAGCTGCGAAGTCAGCAATGGCATATTCATCGTCCGATATTAATTTCAAGCCTTCGGCTAGTTGAGATGGTAGGCAGTTGAGGGAAATTTGTGTATCATCAGCGAAAATTATGTGTTGAGAATGATGAAGAACACGACCTATGTCGTTGATGAAAAGCGAGAAAAGTAGCGGGCCAAGGACCGAACCTCGAGGTACTCCCGAGGTAGTAGATAGTCAGGAAGAGCAACTACCATGCGCATCTACCACCGCTTCTGTCCTCCCTGTCAAATAAGAAAAAATCCAGTTAAGTACTGGTCCCACAAACCCTATTTTCTTGAGTTTCAAAAGAAGTGCCAGATGGGGGACAGTATCAAACGCCTTACTAAAATCAAATAGGATTAGGGTGGTAATATGCCTTTTATCTATATTTTGCCTAACATCTTCACATATGCGCAGTAGTGCAGATTGTGTACTATGACCGCTTCGATACCCTGTTTGACGTGGGTAAAATATTTTATTCTCCTCAATCCAATCCGTAATCTGCGTGTCCACTAGTCGCTCAAGTACTTTCGACAGCTCACTAAGATTCGCTATCGGTCGCGTATCTGACGGAGAGAGGGGTGTTTTAATCTTGGATAATGGGCGAAGATAAGCTTTCTTCCAGCACTTCGGAAACTCGGACAATTGTAGTGACATATTAAAGATATTCGTCAGTAATGGGCATGAAGCCTGGATTGATTTGTTCACTGAGAATAGCGAAATTCTATCAGGACCAAACATAAAAGACTTAGAACTAGAGCAAGATGTAATAACGGAGCAAACTTGGTCTGTAGTAATTTCAGCAAAATGGAATACATTTTGTAGTGGCTGAACAACTGACCACAGAGTACTAAACTCACTATAAGAACATGGCGGTAGTTGACTGGACACAGTTGAATAAAAAGCATTAAGTTCATCCGGTTCAAAGAAGTTGAGCGGAGATGGACCTGAAGACTTAGCTAGACCCAGTCTTGCTAGCGTCTTCCATACCTTATTCGGTTCAATAATATCAGACAATTTCAGAATATAATACTGATTTTTAGCTTGTTTTAGATCATTCCTCAGTTGGTCTCTATGCTCTCTGAAAATAGATAGATCTAGAAGGTTGTTTGATCTTCGTGCTCTAGTATATAATCTATTTTTTAAAGATATGCAGTCTCTCAAGTTTTGTGAGAGCCAAGGCGCAGGCGGTCGACGTACACGAAGAGTTTGTAACGGTGCATAATTATCTAAAGATTTTAAAAATATCTCTCAGAACGTATCAACAATCATATCAATACTGTTTGGTGATGTATGTCCTCTTAAATTATCAATAAAATTCAAGTTTGGATTGCAGTCACGAGGAATGGGAATATATAAAACTATTTGACAATGAGTCGCAAAAATCTGTGACATCTAGATTTGTATAAGCACGGCGAGTGATAGTGCGATTGATTATGGGTTTAGTATCAAACTTGTAACGCAGTTCTAACAGGTCGTGACCTGCTATGTACGGTGATTTTGACTTAACATACGATTGTATCTTATCTTCGCTATCGATAATGAACACATCAATCCACGAGTCTGAGGTCGCAGTATGATGAGTCGGTAGTGAATCAACAATGCGAGACGACTGTGAGAAAGCTAAATGACGTAGATATTTCGACTCATAATTATTACTAGTTAGATCACAGTTGAGATCGCCAGCAATAATAATATTGTTATAAGCATGAGAAAAACAAGATAAAGATTGCATGAAATCTCCAAGCATTCGACCTTTCGGTCGTCTATACACAGAATGCGAATAACAGTTTCTCTGAATTTGACCCTGTAATTTCAATAATTAAATATTCTGGCCCATTCGAAAACTCTATCGGTGAAGATGTCAAAACTTTAGCTTTTAGGGACGAATGAACATAGCATGGAATACCACCTCCTTCTCTACCTTCACGATCGTTGCGTATAAGAAAGTAATCATTTGTTCGTACTAAGTCATCTGAAACATACGAATGAAGCCACGTTTCACACACAGAAATAATGTGGAAAGCGCGCTTTGCAATAGTCGATTGAGTGAGTTCCATATGTGCTCGCAGTGAATTAGCATTGAATTGAGCGATCTCTAAACATGGAGACGACAATAAAGGAGATGCAACCGATCGACATGTAGGTAGTCAAATTAGTTTTTCTAAATCTGCAGGCGTAATAATGCTGATCGATGGTTGACCTTCGCTTTTTCTAACATAAATTACTCCCGAGTAGATAAGCCTCAAGATCGCGAGACTTGTGGGCGTGGCCTCCCCTCTCCCTGCTGGCTTGTGATTGGTCCCCCACCTTCTTACCCCCACCTCATCCCTGCACCTGATAGGTCACCGCACCCTAATCCCACGAGTGATACGCCACCTAGACGACACGTGAGCCATCTGTCGGACGCTGGACCGGCGGTTGTTGCTGATACGCAATCTATTGTAAATAATCGACAGGAGGTATATTACCGCCAGCAGGTAAAACAGAGCGACTAACCGACGGGCGGTAGTGTAGATTTGGTGCAGCTATCGATAAGTATCAGGGGTACAAATTGAAAATGCGGGTTTGATAACAGATGGCGTTACTAACGCTATACGCATCAGGCAGTACTGTGACTATGTTCATGTCAAAGCTACGTCTTATAGCTTTAATTTTCAGTATGTGTCAATTTGTCGCAGTGTCAAATTCATAGTTTTTTTGAGCTCTCAATATGTCGAGTTTCGTGCCAACAAAACAGCATTTGCGGGAAGTTTTAATTTACTTCTTTAATTTGAAGAAAAGTGCTGCTGAAGCACATCGATTGGTCTCCGAGGCTTATCCGAGTCATGTTCCATCGGTTTCAACGTGCGAGAGATGGTTTGTGCGGTTTAGAAGTGGTGATTTTGACGTTGAGGACAAAGAGCGGCCGGGCCAAGTGAAAAAGTTTGAGAATGCTGAATTGGAGGCAATACTCAATGAAGACTCGTGTCAAACTCAACAAGAGCTCGCAGATTCATTGGGAGTGACACAACAAGCCATTTCCCATCGTATAAAAGCCCTCGGAATGATCCAAAAGCAAGGACATTGGGTGCCGTATGAGCTGAAGCCGAGAGACGTCGAGCGCCGTTTTTTTGCATGCGAACTGCTGCTCGAACGGCAAAAACGGAAGGGTTTTTTGCATCGCATTGTCACTGGTGATGAAAAGTGGATCCATTACGATAACCCGAAGCGCAAAAAATCATATGGTTACCCCGGCCATGCATCATCATCGACGGCCAAACCAAATATTCACGGCGCCAAGCTCATGCTCTGTATTTGGTGGGACCAGCTGGGTGTGGTGTATTATGAGCTATTGAAATCGAACGAAACCATCACAGGAGCACTATACCGAACTCAATTGATGCGTTTGAGCCGCGCACTCAAAGAAAAACGGCCACAATACGAGCAAAGACACGACAAAGTAATTTTGCAACATGACAACGCTCGGCCACATGTTGCAGCGCCGGTCAAAACATACCTACAAACGCTGAAATGGGAAGTCTTACCCCACCCGCCGTATAGCCCAGATATTGCTCCTTCCGATTACCACCTTTTCCGATCGATGACACATGGCCTAGCTGACCAGCGCTTCCATTCTTACGAAGAAGCCCAAAAATGGGTCGATGACTGGATAGCAGCCAAGCCGGACGAATTTTTTCGCGACGGTATCCGTAAATTGCCAGAAAGATGGGAAAAAGTTGTGGCTAGCGATGGACAATACTTTGAATAATTCATTTGTTACCATTTTTTCAGAATAAACGTTCAAAAATAGAAAAAAATCCCGCATTTTCAATTTGTACTCCTGATAGATTGGGTCCTACATGCGATACCACAGATTGGGTACTACCATTGAAAAAGAAGATTGTAGCTTGATATCGGTAAAAAGATTCGCGTCCGGTCGTATCCTACACATCCGAGGTTTTGCTTTTTTTACTATTTAACACTAATTAAAAATAAATCTTTCGAAACTTTAAAATCAGCTAAAATAATTATGCTAAGTAAAAACACGTGTAATTCTTTTGAAATTTGATAAAAACTGTTTTGTTTATTTAAAAAGATTATCAGACATATAAAAAACGCTTCTCTCATTTTCGCTGAGCTCACGATTTATAATTACAGCCTGTACAGTTCCTGCGAGCTGGTGCTGGACCGTCGATATGCATTCTCGAACCTGGTGTGTTGTGATGTAAACGGCACGGCGGGTACGTGGAAACCTCAGGGTCATTCTGAGGTGTTCGGGTAGTTTGTCCCACAAAATAGATATTTTTGCTCCCCAATATTTCAACTGCAGGGGTTTCGGGATGTACTCGAGCTCTTGTTTGGTGAATTTCCAAGGATCCTTGGAGCAGTCAATTACGAGTATACTGTCAATGGGATCCATTATGGTTACGAAAAGAGTAAAAGATGATTTCACCAAGGCGTTTTTTTTTTGAACTAACCTTTTCTCACCTGCCACGGTTATATATACACTCGGCCATTCTTCCACCACTCTTTATTGTATTTACAGCGCGCACGCGCCATTAGAGGAATTAGGGTATCCACAGGTGTTTTCTCATGGTATACAAATACTGGCTAGCGCATCCTCCAACTGTATTCTTATTTCATCGATACGCTCCTAGAGTTATATATACACAGACATCAGGTTTGTGTCATAGGGGAAAACGCAGCATATGTTGGGGTGATTTTCGAATAATAATGAGACAAAATATACAATGTGTAGAATTTATTCATAGTATTTTACAAGTAGCATCCAAATCGTTTTGTACAAGCTTGTACACAGGTGTTTCTATTACGTCCGTGTCCCTTTATATTATTGTTTTTTATATTTATCATTCGTTTTATTTTACGGTTTGAATATTTTAATCGTTAGAATATTTTATCGTTTAGACTTGAGTGATTAAAGGGATTGTGTGTTCCACTCGTAGCTTCGACAGTATCGCCGTAGACGGTTATGGTGTTGCTTGATGAGAGGGGGCAATCCATAACTATCGAAAAAGATTCCATGGCCATTTTTATCAACGTAAGCAGCCAGTGTCGACCCGGTAGATTATGATCGTCTGTGTTTAATACCAATGCTGTGGGTCTAGCCAGCGATTCGGGATGCGATCGGCCGGGAATATTCCTCTTGTCTGAGCAGATATTCGTTGCAAAGCATCGAATATCTGTAGACTGTTCATACTGTTTGGACAGCTACTGTTGACGGTGGGGTTGCGATTGGCGACGTCTCTGCTGATGATGATGATGGTTGCGTGGTGGTGGTGGTTGCGCTGGTTGCTGGTTGTGTGCGTTACGTGGTGGTGGTGACGGTAGTGTAATAGGTGGTATGACTACTTGTTGGTCTCGGCTTCGGCAAAGTACCGTTATTTCATCGTTAGCCGGTACAGTTCCACCGTACAACGGTACTTCGGTACTGACACATGACGGCGTGATATCCTTGAATATATACTCTACGCTTAAACATTTATTTATAGCACTTTCTTTAATCGATGTGTCGCAGTTCGGTGATTTTTGGTTATTTTTAATCAACGTTGATTTATCGAGAGGTTGCGAATAACGGGGCTCACTGCATCGAGTTCTTTAAAAAGGAGCCACGATCGGATTTTTGCCACGTTATTTAGAGCACACTTCACATTGTCTTCTTTCGAAACACCATGATGGATACAATAAACGTTATTGATGGGCATATTTTTTAGAGACGGCCCCTCGTATTCTTCCAGATTGAAGATTTCACGGCCCAGGACATCCCGTAAAAGCTCTGCTTTCTGCAAGCCTCTTGTATAAATGCGTAAGGCGTAACGACACATCGAACGCAGATTAGCGTAGACTTTTTTCAATGGTGTATCACCTTCAAGCCATTCCAGTCCATGTTGAAAAAACGTCAGTTTATTGTTGCTCGTACGTACTTTCCTTGGCAGACCACCAAAGTCGTATGGTGATGCGACAAGCCAGTGACCATAATGTTCCTCCGGAAGAGTCGTCACAGCTATCTCCTTTGGTAGAAAACGGTTGTTTGCATCGTAGAGTGCTTGAATATCTACTATAACGTCCATTATGACGGTTTGATGTAGACTGATACAAGCTGCGGCTGCGTAGACGCGTTTTAAATACTACAGTGGCGCGCGCGTGGTGCCCTCTCACGCACTAAAATCTGTAATGACCTGTCATGTGGAATCTATTTCTATTACATTATCATACTCGGCGTATACTACATAATTTAATGTAGATATCAACGGTGCTGCAAACCGTACTTCGATCCTTACACTGCCGTGTCTTACGAGATTCCAATGACCGAAGCAACTTGCTGATAAGTCTGGTGTCAAATCAAAGACATACAGGCAGTAACCTTTTGGATAGTCTCCCCTGTTAATACCTAGACCCTCATTCTGAAAGTGTATACTGGTACCGCTAAAGAGTGTATGATAACTGTCTATCCAGTTTTCGTTGCCACCAAACGACGGTTGACGAGGTTTGCTAGGTATTTGTTGACCATCGACGTATAGAGACAGGAAATTTATCGAATGATTATTAAAGTTAAATGGGTTTAACGTTGTACTGCCGTTGAATGCACGGTTATTCACTAACCCAAGAATTATTCGTTTAGGCAATTGGCCTAGAATAACGTTATCCAGAGTATCGCCAATGATACCGCTATGCATCGTAAAAGCTTCAACCTCAACCCTTGTTATAGGATACTTTGCGGTTGTTTTTGCAAGCATTTTGGCATGAGCTATCAGTACACTGGTGCAATTTTTGCTCGACGGATGAGTAATGTTGCCTCAGTGATATATACTTTATGTGTCACACCAGCAGCAGGACCCTCTATAAGTCAAAATTCGTCTTTTGAGTGTAGAAGGCGTAGCCGTACCTCCACACCGTTCGACAGAAGTTTATCCTGATTAAATACATCACAGTGTAAATGTTCAATCATATCTAGAGTCCGCCCATCCTTTATGTACTTTTCACGATTATTCAGACCGATATTAGGGCTATTCGATGCACCTGGTAGAGTGTCAAACATACCGGGTGTGTCAGCGTACCAAAGTGCGGTCGTTAAGTGTGAATTCTTAGCAGCCGGTCCATAATTGAGTAACGTTTCAATATATGCTCTGTAGGGGTATGCATTGTTCGGCGGTGCCACGAGTTTCTGGTTAAAATATACGTCTACCTGATTAAAAAGGCTATGTAGAAAGTTATTAATAGGTGCTACGTTGTATTGTGATTCACCTGTTGGTATAACCTTAATATTAATATACAATAATCATTGTGTGAGCCAGATCCAGGTATTCTTTACCGTGACCAGGTATGACAAATTCCAGGGGTCCGTCATCCGTGAGGGTTGACACAGGCTTGTAGTGTATGCATTGTGATGCTTCTATAGCCGTCTGCGTTGGAGGTATGGTAAATAAGTCGAACTCCGACTTCATACATTCGCACGAGTGCAAGTGCAAGAACGACATTGTTAGACGCTTCCAAAAATATCGCTGGTCTTTACTCGTTTGTGCCTACTGCTGCTGCTGCTTCCTATACCTCTCTTCCTCTTTGTTGTTGTTGTCCTCTTCTTTTTATTCTTTGGGCTACCACGATGTTTCTTTGTAGTAGTAACACGTCTACGTCTCGTTGACTTTTTCTTCCTCTTCTTTATTCCTAGCGACTTTTTCGAAATAGCAATACGTCTTTCCAGTGTCGTCCGCATAGGTGACTGTCCTGATAACGACTGCAACATGCGCGCTGCACCTACAGCGTTATATCCTGAACCATTCATGAGAAGAGAAATTTTTCATTGGCTTTTCGTTGTAAATTATCTCCGGATTCGGCTGCACGTCGTCGCAATGACTCCCTGAATGGTATTTTGTGGCCGCTCACATCCTCGATAACATATAAACCCGTGCGAATGGCTTCTTTCCCTATAGCCTTAGCAACTCTGGTCAACAGTGGTAAAACACTTCGAAATAGCCCCCCGAGAAAACTACCGATACCATGACCGCGCTGATGTGGGGAGCCCGCAAACACGTTACCTATATAACCGTTTCTACCCCCTATTTGATTCTCATAATACGCCGTATAATGAGCACACATATTGTCTAATTGAGTCGTTTGAAATGAAGCGTGAGCGTTAACGTTCCATACTCGAATGCAATAGGATTACCCAGATGATCTTTTATATCCACCTCGATCGTCCTGAAGCAATTGTTGAGTATACCTATGTAATTCGACGATGCGAAACTTTTTACTTGCGTTGTACCATATTTGTAGTTTTTTGTATTTAAATTTACAATCCTGAGTAGTGCTGTCTGTGTATCACCTACTGTATACGGTACACAAATATCGGTGTAGACAAAAAGCTGATCGGGTAGAGCCTTATTTATACAGGCGGGCACTCGTCCTACGCGTGAAACGCCCCGCATAAGCTGCAGGTAAACACCCCCTGGGGTTTCTCGGTCAAGCAGCAGTTCTTCGTGTTTCTCGAAGCCCAGTATGCGTGCTATTTTACTACTCACTCGTAATACACCGGGGTAGCCTTGAGGCTCAGGGCACGACTCTACTACCTCAGCCTCAATGGCAACGTAGCCTTTGGACCTTCCAACATTTACAATTTTTATGCCTGCTTCTCGCAGCCCTGGTAAATTGTTGATATTTTCCACAATTTCCTCATGATTTTTGTACAACCCTCGAGGTATTCGGTTTGTAGTAACTTCTTTATTCTGACAAACCACCCAACCGATTATCGTATCGTCTTCTTGTAAATGCGTCATTGTACAGGGTATATGAATCTCCGATAAGCCAACAACCCAATGATCCTTTAACGATATTTCGCGTGGCAATTGAGTTGTAAAATGTGTTGTCGTATTTTCGGGAAAATACTTTATACTGCTGTTGCTCGGCAGAACAAGAAAAAAGTTATCATCGTCATGCATTTTGCAGAAACTTTAATAGCGTAGTCGCTCGACGTTTATACATATTTGGAACGCTATTAACGATGTCAGCATCGTTCGTGGATTCTGTATTATTCAGCTCAGACGATGTTTCAGGCGTGGATGATGGAGTTGGTAGTGAAAACAATTTATTTTTCGAACCAGCGAGATATAGATAACGCTGCAACACTTGTAAATACTCTTTCCATTTACTAGCGGCATCTTCACCATACTTGTTTGATTAAAAAATTTTGTATAACTCAGTGTCCAGTCTTGAAACAGGATCACCCTCTGTCTGCACTGTTTTCTCGTTAGCTGCTGGTGTATGATCATTGCCAGAACCGCTCATAGGAATTGCGTCGTAATGACCGTCGGTATCGGTATTACCATCGTTAACCTTGGTCATTGGCACTAAAAACATTTTTTTCGCATGTTCCATTACGTAAATGGAAATGATTAATAATTTTATCCGTAACACACAGAACTGTTTTCTCAAGCGCCACTACCGTCAAACAATTTACTAAACAAAGTTGTGATGATGGGAGCCAGTAAAAGTGGTGAAACAACGCCACTCCCTTTTTGAATTATTAAGCGTTTCCGCGTCTCACCAATTATATTGCCGTTTCTTACGGCCGCCTCCACTACAACAAACACCACTCTGCTTTGTCACACACCCTGAGACAAGCTGTCGAAGTATATTTTTATATTTTTTTAAACGTTTTTTAACACTTGACTTGACACAAATGACTCCTTGTAAAATGTTTAACGCACATTCACAGATACAACTGATTAAAAGTTTATCAGCATTACGCAATATTGCTTTTCGCTGTTTTTTATTCAAATGACAAATAGCGTTAAGCAGGGCTATGAAGCGTTCATCGAATGGAATGTAATGCGTATTATTTTTCTTCTTTTTCTTCTTCTTGCTGCTGGTGCTGATGCTGCTATCCAGTGATGCCAGATGAGGGAATTTTGCCCCTATCTCGCTGCCCTCACCACGCTGCCCGTGCTAGGCGCGTCAGGGGAAGGCTTGCGCCGCTCGTAACAAATCTCGTCTCGAATATATGAATAGTGCATTACAATATCCAACAGCAAATTGTAGTCCTTTACACAAAAGGTTCATTACAATTTATTGAATAAAAAGAAATTGTAATGCTCTACTCAAATTGCTATATATAATCATACGGTATTATATTATATCTTTCTAAATTAATAAATAATAAATAAATATATTTCTCTTTTTTCTTAAGTCTATGCAATGCATTATACACAATGTTATATTCATTTTTATTCACATTTATTTTTATGTAACGCGTTCGATTTACTTTATTTCCAGTTTTTTAACGTACCCATTACGATATTTATTTATTTTCATTTTTATTTATTCGTGTTTATATTTTTATATCGTTTATTTATTTCATAACCGATTTATTCCCGAAGAACTATTTAATTATAATATCACAAAGTTTTAAGGAACTATTTAGTCGTTATACCACAAGCTATTTCGCGCAGAAATGATGGTAATTTGGTTTAAGCAATCAATCTTTTTATTATATTCACTTATTTATCCGATATTACGTTGAGAGAAAAACCTGCCTGACTGTTGATTGGTCAGTGAGCCGGGTCTGCGTAGTGTGTGACGTCACAAGCTGCCTGATTGTTGATTGGTCGGTGAGCCGAGTTTGCGCACGGCGTAGTGTGTGACGTCACACGCTGCCTGACTGCTGATTCGTCGGTGCGCCTCAATTTTTTCAATTTTTGGTATTTTACGTTACCCTCCTGTTCATCGGCGGTGGCGGTGCGACTCCACACGTAGTTATTAGCTTATGAGACGTGTGCGCGAACGCGGTTCAGCTTATACAGGCACACATTCGCCAACTCATAAGCTTATGAGCGAGTGTATGCAACCGCGACACATGCGCACAATTCAGCTTACACGTCGCATGTGTTTTTAGCTAATTACGGCAGGTGATTGGGACGGTGAATGTAAAACAACATCAACAACAATAATACCGTAAATACAGATGAATTTTAGTTTTTATTAAAAAATCTATAAACGTATACACATATTAATACCAACAGCATTTCCACGTATGAATTTCAGTTTTTTTATTAAAAATCGATAAATGTGTACACATATTTATACCATCTGTATTTGCTTAACATAACATTTTTAATAAAATACATTTAGATATATACGTATAAACACTTTTTATTACACTTGTTACATTTATATACGTGTTTATGTAATTTCGTTTATTTTTCGTGGGTAAAAACACATTTTTCAACACACACACACACACACACACACACACACACACACACACACACACACACACACACACACACACACACACACACACACACACACACACACACACACACACACACACACACACACACACACACACACACACACACACACACACACACACACACACACACACACACACACACACACACACACACACACACACACACACACACACACACACACACACACACCTTAATATTTACATTGATATTTACAATTTATATATTACATTTATACATATATTTATGTAATTTCATTTATCTTCGTGGGTAAAAACACATTTTTCAGGAAAAATATTCATATATTACAAAAGACGTATGATTCACACAGAAACAATAAAAAATATTTATATTGATATTTACAATTTTTATATGTGTTTATATATTATAGAAACATACATACAATAGAAAAAGTTTTCAAATTGTTTTGTTAAAGAATACTTTTACTTGGCCTCTATGCTCTACGACTCATTTAATTTTTATAACCGAAAGGTAAAGATAACTTATGACTAAGATGACGACGTTTACGACATACGACCTGACAAGTTTTATACATGGTTCGGGTGATAACAGTGTGAAGGGGTGTTCTATTTGATTCCGAAAATTGTAATTTTAGTGAAGCTTTATTAACGATTGGTAATTCGGATTTTATAAGATCGCTAATTGATGTGAAATTAATTCCTTTAGAATTTGTATAATTTAAACTCAAACCCTTCACTTTGCATACCGTGTCTACGATTGTTCCAGGGTCCTCGGTAGTGGTGACCGTATAAAGATTGAATTTCGGACCCCCGGAGACGAACGAATTTATATAAGCATTGGAACCCAATGGGAGCAATTCGTTGGTCATGTCTCCAACCAGGTCGCCTACCGAGGGCTGCCAATCATCACCCTTACTCACGTAAATAACTGAATCGGTGTTGTAATATAAAACACGTCTATCTGAACGTTCGAGGTAACCGTATAGTTGTAAACGTGCTAAAGCTGTCGTAAACGCCGCGATTACTACGCTAGTTAATGGACTAGGAACTACAGCCTCATCACGGGATACCCAATTGAGATATAACAGGTTATCGTTTACCGGTAGCAGACGTTCAATTTCTTTATCATTGTCGTACAAATACAACAAAAGCTTCTCGCGAGTTTTCAGAATTTCCGTACGCGCTAAGTTATCCCGCTGACCGAACTTACCCCAGAAAGAATTTAAACAAACCTCAGCGACCGAGCGTAGCCCTGGATTTTTCTTTATGTTAGCAGCGTTCAACCGGATACCCTCAGCGCGTTCGTAATCATCAATATACTGTTCGCGAGACGCCTCGTCGATACACTGCTCGGGCCACCCGCTAGCCTTCTGTTTAATTTTAAAAAATGTATTAACATACTCTACAAACAGGCCACCCTCACGTGTATCAGCGTTATAAATTGTCGTATCGTACGCCCAAATAATAGAAATTTTTTATATTTTATAACCGCAGTCTATTGCTTTCCGTACCTCATCCGTCACCCAGGTACCTGTGAAACCCCTATCCTCAGGGTTTTCATGAATGCACGAGTCCTGAGTCACGTCCTCTGCGCATTTACGACATAAGGCGAACAACAGTTTCTCGTGCATTCGAACAGGTAGAACAGGGTGGAAGAGTCGGCGCGGTGGCAATATAGTGCACTCAATCAAACCATTAACCGTAACGCCTAGAGCATCATGCGAACCCCCTAGCAAAGCCTCACTCTCGGCACCGAGGTATATTTTAGGGTGTCCCACCGGATAGCGGCCTGTCTTACATACTACTGTGTTAAAAAAGTAAGGTGAATTTTGTTTTAAAATTGAAATTTTTTATTTATTCTTCCAAATCGATTTCATCCCCCTCAAAATAATTTCCCTAGCTACAATACAGGTATAGCCTTCAATGCGCGTAGCAATTCACGTTCGATCTCTTCAATCGACTCAAAACGATTTCCCCGGAGTGGTCTCTTGAGCTTTGTGAACAGCCAGAAGTCACACGGTGCTAAATCAGGCGAATACGGTCGTTGTAGAGCGACATGAGTGGAGTTTTTGGCGAAAAACTCATGAAGAACCAAACGCGAATTTTGGCACTAAACGCGATTTGACTCTTCTGAGGCACAAATGATCCTTCAAAATTGCTTCCACTGATCCAATTGATATTGCAAGCATGTCGGCAAGGTCTCGAATTGTTAATCGACGATTTTCGAACAACAATTCCTTGATTTTCTGGTTGTGTTTCTCATCAATTGACGTCGAATGTCGTCCAGAGCGTTCCAAATCATCAAGACGTTCTCTGCCTTCTTTGAAGTCTTTGTATCACTTGTAAACATTTTTCTGTGACATAGTCTCGTGACCGAAGGCCTTTTGTAACATTCGATACGTTTCAGCGGCGGAAATTTCATTCCGCAAGCAAAATTTAATAGCACTTCTTTGCTCAACAAAATTCGACATCGTAAAAATCGCCAAATTCACTTTTCTTTGTTCACAAAACCAAACGTAAACTAAAAACTAATGATGATATTGACATGTAATTTGTCACAGATGTCACTAACAGTCCTACCAACTTGAAAAAAAATTCATTTGTCCGGTTCGGTTAACGCGGGAAGTTTAAATAAAAAATTCACCTTACTTTTTAAACACAGTAGTATATACGGGTACAACGAGCAAATGTCGATGTACGAAATCTTCTCTCTCAGCGCGACATCGTAGGATGTGACTATATTACCCGTACGACCGCCATAGAACGCTGCACGAGGGTTCAGTCTCTCTGTGACACGTCGCGGATGGTTATTTAAAGATTCATTGATACGTGGTTCGTCTTTACGGAGTGTATTAAAATTACACTCCCACATCTCAACCAGCTCGTAACCGTGTGAACGAATTTTTAAACTCGTTGCCACAGTCCGCGCATATCGCGAGTCTAAACTCTCGTTTCCAGCATGAGAATTTCTCGCACGATCGTTGGGAAAGCATTTGTAGCACCCATGCCAATAACAACCGTGGTATTGGTATACAATACATCGATTATCCATCTCCAGGTAGCCGTCGACGAGCGGTCTTTCGGGTAATTTATACTCACGATCCCTGGCCGCGTGAATGAGTTCACGCCCAAGCTCGTGCTCAACCCACAGGAGCCAGTCAATGGCCTGCTGCGAATGATTCCCACCCTCCTATACCCCTGTGCAGGGATGAGACCAATCGTTTACGGTCGTAGAAAGTTACGACGGTACACGTGTGAGCAAGCCGATGCTATTGTTACAGCTTCAGTAAACGGACATACATTACCTACAGATAAAAATATTTAACGAAATTCATAGCAAGCTCGACGGAGTATATCAACATCCATCTTACAGTATTTAACAATCGCGTCTTCAAAGTTAAATATCGCGTCTTTATTAAGCTCTTCCGCATACCAATCGTAAAATTCTAACCGTTCCCGCTCACTCATTGTATCAGGCGAGTAATACTTGACTGCGGGGAGAACACCGTTATAATCACGTGCATCTTCTGTATTGAAGAGATGCGGGAAGTAGCCCTTGCCCATTTTATCGTTAAACCCGAAAACCTTGGGTAGTGCGCTAAGACGCATATGAAAATAATTAATACTGTCGATAAAACTAGTACGACCAACCCTCATCAATAAAATTGAATTACCTGCTAGAACTATACTTGGGGTGGGCATATCCGTGCAACGTTCTACGATATTCCGTAATATAAATTGTACATCGAATGCCTTGGCATTGTGTGCAATGCATACTATATTACGGAATTTCGTAGAAGGTCGCACAGCCAGATTTATAAACTCTGTAACAGGATTTTTGTTAAAAACAAACTCGCGCACACCGCACCACTCGCAAATGTCTGACGGCTGGTGTTCTCTTGCAGATAAACAAATTTCGCACAAGTGTTGTGCGACACAATGAGTGACAATGTGCTCGTGGGCATTGCCCGTTGTACCTGTATATACCTTATCTTGACGCGTTTCAAAATCATAAAATATAAAAAGCGTTTCAGGGTGTTTTGCAACGGCGATGGGTTCACGTTCTCTTTTGCGCTGTTTCACTATTTGCATATAGCATCGTTCGTTGAACTCATGCGAACTACGACACAACCGGCAGAAACTAACACCGCATTTGCGTACCTTGTGATCTCTGTGAATGAGTTTTTCACAAGTTTTACAAATACGGTATAACTCGCAAATAGACTTTGCTGCATCCGCCACGCCTTTGAGGCGTCTTTCGAGAGGTTTTAGATGGTTGGCAAAATACATAGCACCGAAGAACGAGCGACCACAATCGTGACACGAGCACTCCTTGTTTACCGGTCCTATAGCGGTGAGTGTTTGCGCAGAGCCAGGTACGAGCTCTTTGTCGACTGTTGGGACAACCTCCGTAACGCAGGGCGATACACAAAAACACCGGGGACACTTGCTTGTGCACCGATGCTCCGAGACACGACGGTAAGATTTATTGCAGGGTATACAATAATTCTTACCACTCGCTGCAGTCATCAGATTGTTAATAGGTGAATAGTGCTTTAAAATAGCACTATACGCTATATTAACAATCTCAGACGGTGCCCTTGATTCAAAAGACGAATATCTATTGAAAATCGGCGGCTCGCCGCTACCGAGGGCCTCCCAATCGTAAACTACAATTGCAACCCTGGAAGGTATGAGGTATCGTTGGAAATGCTGTATTTTCGAAATACCACAGCCTTTTGCAGGGATTTTCACTCCAGCCTTTTCGACAAGAGCACGTGCTTTCTTGCGCTGGTGTGGCGACGCCCTATGCCTTATAAGGTTACAGGCTTTTGTCGACGCTGCACTACGGTCACGTTTGTGTTTATTGTTCGCTAGGGCTACAACGATCGACCGGGGAAAACATAAATTATCGTCGTTTCGAATAATAGAAACCGATTTGTTATTCAGCATAGATACACGTATCCCTCGACCATTCGGTACTGTTACGTATGTGACCGTGAATCGCAGCGTGTCAGATGCCGCAAGGACTCTTGAGCTTTGATTCACGGCACACATCAAACCCCATAGTAAGTCGTCGGTGAACCGTGATATTGGTCTGAGCGATAACCCCGCTGCACCGTCAGCCATCTCATCCGTGACGAATCCTACACCTATGAAATCCGTATCATCACGATCCTTAAGAAAATGATGATGAATATCGCTCTCCGCATTTCGGATCCATGTAATAGGATTTGTAGATGTAGGAGGTGTCACTAAGATGAGATCGACTTGCCGTGCTAAAACCCTAAAACGCTTTAAATATCGCTTTCTTTCCGTGTTAACGGAAAGATTGCCGTTAACACGCAATTATCAAGTTGCCGTGCTAAAACCCTAAAACGCTTTAAATATCGCTTTCTTTCCGTGTTAACGATTGTAAAACGATTTCCCGGGGGTAACGTGATGCTAATATCGTGTAAGTGTGATGAAAGGATGGTTCCATTAGCCCTGTGAACGTTGTCAATGCTGTAATTGTTGCGACAACGTTTATTACAGCCTGCAACCGTGTTTGACAACCTCCTGGTCCCACAACTGCTACTACTACTACTACTACTACTACTACTACTACTACTACTACTACTACTACTACTACTACTACTACTACTACTACTACTACTACTACTACTACTACTACTACTACTACTACTACTACTACTACTACTACTACTACTACTACTACTACTACTACTACTACTACTACTACTACTACTACTACTACTACTACTACTACTACTACTACTACTACTACTACTACTACTACTACTACTACTACTACTACTACTACTACTACTACTACTACTACTACTACTACTACTACTACTACTACTACTACTACTACTACTACTACTACTACTACTACTACTACTACTACTACTACTACTACTACTACTACTACTACTACTACTACTACTACTACTACTACTACTACTACTACTACTACTACTACTACTACTACTACTACTACTACTACTACTACTACTACTACTACTACTACTACTACTACTACTACTACTACTACTACTACTACTACTACTACTACTACTACTACTACTACTACTACTACTACTACTACTACTACTACTACTACTACTACTACTACTACTACTACTACTACTACTACTACTACTACTACTACTACTACTACTACTACTACTACTACTACTACTACTACTACTACTACTACTACTACTACTACTACTACTACTACTACTACTACTACTACTACTACTACTACTACTACTACTACTACTACTACTACTACTACTACTACTACTACTACTACTACTACTACTACTACTACTACTACTACTACTACTACTACTACTACTACTACTACTACTACTACTACTACTACTACTACTACTACTACTACTACTACTACTACTACTACTACTACTACTACTACTACTACTACTACTACTACTACTACTACTACTACTACTACTACTACTACTACTACTACTACTACTACTACTACTACTACTACTACTACTACTACTACTACTACTACTACTACTACTACTACTACTACTACTACTACTACTACTACTACTACTACTACTACTACTACTACTACTACTACTACTACTACTACTACTACTACTACTACTACTACTACTACTACTACTACTACTACTACTACTACTACTACTACTACTACTACTACTACTACTACTACTACTACTACTACTACTACTACTACTACTACTACTACTACTACTACTACTACTACTACTACTACTACTACTACTACTACTACTACTACTACTACTACTACTACTACTACTACTACTACTACTACTACTACTACTACTACTACTACTACTACTACTACTACTACTACTACTACTACTACTACTACTACTACTACTACTACTACTACTACTACTACTACTACTACTACTACTACTACTACTACTACTACTACTACTACTACTACTACTACTACTACTACTACTACTACTACTACTACTACTACTACTACTACTACTACTACTACTACTACTACTACTACTACTACTACTACTACTACTACTACTACTACTACTACTACTACTACTACTACTACTACTACTACTACTACTACTACTACTACTACTACTACTACTACTACTACTACTACTACTACTACTACTACTACTACTACTACTACTACTACTACTACTACTACTACTACTACTACTACTACTACTACTACTACTACTACTACTACTACTACTACTACTACTACTACTACTACTACTACTACTACTACTACTACTACTACTACTACTACTACTACTACTACTACTACTACTACTACTACTACTACTACTACTACTACTACTACTACTACTACTACTACTACTACTACTACTACTACTACTACTACTACTACTACTACTACTACTACTACTACTACTACTACTACTACTACTACTACTACTACTACTACTACTACTACTACTACTACTACTACTACTACTACTACTACTACTACTACTACTACTACTACTACTACTACTACTACTACTACTACTACTACTACTACTACTACTACTACTACTACTACTACTACTACTACTACTACTACTACTACTACTACTACTACTACTACTACTACTACTACTACTACTACTACTACTACTACTACTACTACTACTACTACTACTACTACTACTACTACTACTACTACTACTACTACTACTACTACTACTACTACTACTACTACTACTACTACTACTACTACTACTACTACTACTACTACTACTACTACTACTACTACTACTACTACTACTACTACTACTACTACTACTACTACTACTACTACTACTACTACTACTACTACTACTACTACTACTACTACTACTACTACTACTACTACTACTACTACTACTACTACTACTACTACTACTACTACTACTACTACTACTACTACTACTACTACTACTACTACTACTACTACTACTACTACTACTACTACTACTACTACTACTACTACTACTACTACTACTACTACTACTACTACTACTACTACTACTACTACTACTACTACTACTACTACTACTACTACTACTACTACTACTACTACTACTACTACTACTACTACTACTACTACTACTACTACTACTACTACTACTACTACTACTACTACTACTACTACTACTACTACTACTACTACTACTACTACTACTACTACTACTACTACTACTACTACTACTACTACTACTACTACTACTACTACTACTACTACTACTACTACTACTACTACTACTACTACTACTACTACTACTACTACTACTACTACTACTACTACTACTACTACTACTACTACTACTACTACTACTACTACTACTACTACTACTACTACTACTACTACTACTACTACTACTACTACTACTACTACTACTACTACTACTACTACTACTACTACTACTACTACTACTACTACTACTACTACTACTACTACTACTACTACTACTACTACTACTACTACTACTACTACTACTACTACTACTACTACTACTACTACTACTACTACTACTACTACTACTACTACTACTACTACTACTACTACTACTACTACTACTACTACTACTACTACTACTACTACTACTACTACTACTACTACTACTACTACTACTACTACTACTACTACTACTACTACTACTACTACTACTACTACTACTACTACTACTACTACTACTACTACTACTACTACTACTACTACTACTACTACTACTACTACTACTACTACTACTACTACTACTACTACTACTACTACTACTACTACTACTACTACTACTACTACTACTACTACTACTACTACTACTACTACTACTACTACTACTACTACTACTACTACTACTACTACTACTACTACTACTACTACTACTACTACTACTACTACTACTACTACTACTACTACTACTACTACTACTACTACTACTACTACTACTACTACTACTACTACTACTACTACTACTACTACTACTACTACTACTACTACTACTACTACTACTACTACTACTACTACTACTACTACTACTACTACTACTACTACTACTACTACTACTACTACTACTACTACTACTACTACTACTACTACTACTACTACTACTACTACTACTATGAGCGCGCCTACGAATACCACTATTACCTACCTGGTTCAAATCGTCGTGAGGCGCGTCGAACTCCACAGTGGATCCCACTCTTGAGGAGGCCTCCGAGGCTGAAGAACACGACGACGACGACGACGACGATGATGATGATGATGATGATGATGATGATGATGATGATGACGCGTATACCGTGGCAAGCGGCTTACGATCCGTAATTTGAGTAATTACTCTTCAGATGTTCCAGCACGGGCCTCGTATAAACGAACGGCTATCAAATTGTCGTCGTCGTCGTAGGGGTCGGATTCAACACCGACATCTCCATTTGCGTTGAAATACGGCACAGTGACCAATCAAGCTACATCCTCATTTTTAGGTATAAAAATACCTCTTTCATGAGGTGGTGGTGACTCGGGGCTGTCCGGTATTCCGTCCCCCTCGCGATCGCCAAACCATACGTGTGGCTGTTGCCATACGAGCAACTCTGCATTTATAAAATAATTTTATCATATATATATATATAAATTATATAATATTATTATTGTTACGTCCTGGTCCCCCGCTATATTCCACGCGAAATTTTTAAAATATTTCTAACCAGTATTTTACACATTTTTATATATACATATATTATTAATACGAAGAGATATATACCTGTTCTCTCTCTATATATATATTTTTATATTAATATGTTTTTTTACATACCTTATGCGTATAATTATCCATACATTTTATATGCGCGTAATCAATACGCGCACCCTGTATTTGATGCATGTAGGTATATGTATAATACGTGCATGCACACATACATTAAGCCATATTCTTAGCCGTCCACTGGGGTATAAGCGAGAAACGCTGAGCAAAGCATCGCGCGATAACCACCCGTGCGACTTTGTTTAGTCCCACCACTAGAGCCAAGCATGGTTATTGAATATGACTTAGTATTTGTCATGGCAATGCACAGCCTCTCTCGCACCCTAAACGGGATAAGGTTACTCGCCACATTCCAATGTTATCCACTGGCGAGTAGCCACTTCAAATCTTTAAGCTAGCGTAAGCAATCCCACGTACCGGGCCGTGGCGCTCGGTCCAGGCGACCGTCGAACGGAAGCGATAAGCCCGACACCCGGCCGGGTTACGCTGACAGGCCGGTGAGGCTGCGAGGCCCGTTGTTCTGATTCTTAGAATCTAGATAGAGACCCGCGGGACTCGCAACTCTGCACTTTTGAGAGTAGGCGACTGGAGGGGCACTTAGCCACCCAATATACCGAGTCGTTGTCTTAAAACGGTCATTCGGAAAAGACGCCCTAAAAGATTAGAAACATCGTACCTCTAAATTAGCGACATCGCTCCTCAAAATTCGTATTTTCTTAATTGTTCGCGCATTCAAGTATTTTAATATTTGTTTGCGGATTTAAAACATTTTATTTGTGCGTTGTTAACATTGTTCGCGCATTCAAGTATTTTAATATTTGTTTGCGGATTTAAAACATTTTATTTGTGCGTTATTAACATTGTTCGCGCATTCAAGTATTTTAATATTTGTTTGCGGATTTAAAACATTTTATTTGTGCGTTATTAACATTGTTCGCGCATTCAAGTATTTTAATATTTGTTTGCGGATTTAAAACATTTTATTTGTGCGTTATTAACATTGTTCGCGCATTCAAGTATTTTAGTATTTGTTTGCGGATTTAAAACATTGTATTCGTGCGTTATTAACATTGTTCGCGCATTCCAGTATTTTAGTATTTGTTTGCGGATTTAAAACATTTTAGTCGTGCGTTATTAACATTGTTCGCGCATTCAAGCATTTTAATATTTGTTTGCGGATTTAAAACATTTTATTTGTGCGTTATTAACATTGTTCGCGCATTTAAGAGTTTTAATTTTTGCTCGCGCATTTAAACATTTTATTTGTGCGCGTTCCAATAAAAAACGGCATTATACAAGGGTGTTCCGTGGTTTTCATAGATCCACCCGCTGAAATCCCAACATTTCCCAACCCCGGTCTTCTTTACTGTTTTCTGTCGCCAAGCTTGCCGCGATCTCTCTCTCGTGGGCCAGCTACTTTGCGTGACGCTTGGTCGTAGGGCCCCCGTGGCCTTTGGCTTTTCCTTTCTGACTAGGTGATCTGGAGCGCGATCCTCGTTGCACCTCCAGATCACGTGTTGTTTGGTCCCGCACCTGGTTGCAAGTCTGCAGCACTCTACACCCTGGTGGCGCTTGGAAACTCGCGCCGGGGGATGTTTTAACTAGGGAGCGTGGCGTCGACTAAACAGTTGCACACCCTTCCGTCCTCTTTGTTTCACGAATCCGCGTGGTACCCCAGGGTCCTACACACGGGTTCTATTTTTCTTCCAAGCGGTTCGCGCGCCCACCCTCAATGTGGACGCCGATCCTCTAACTGTGTATACCCAAACTCCCGCCTACTTTACTGTTTTCAGTCGCCAAGCCGGCCGCGATTTCTCTCTCGTGGGCTAGCTACTTTGTGTGACGCTTGGTCGTAGGGCCCCCGTGGCCTTTGGCTTTTCCTTTCTGACTAGGTGATCTGGAGCGCGACCCTCGTTGCACCTCCAGATCACGTGTTGTTTGGTCCCGCACCTGGTTGCGAGTCTGCAGCACTCTACACCCTGGTGGCGCTTGGAAACTCGCACCGGGGGATCTTTACCTAGGGAGCGCGGCGTCAACTAACAGTTGCACACCCTCCCGTTCCACTTTATTTCACGAACCCGCGTGGTACCTCAGGGTCCTACACGCGGGTTCCATTCTTTTCCGAGGAAACACCGTATGACCACAAAGAAAGTGGACAACGGTCTTTCTCGCCAACCAGTCCTAATTACCTAAAAATCTAGATGGGCAAAACCCGTAAACGCGCAGGACGACAATTGCGAGAAAAACAATCCGAATCGTCGCAAGGATCTGCGTCAGAAATCGTGGAAACCGCACCGAATCCTAACCGAGGGTTAACCAACGTAACGGTACAATTACGCGATTGGCCCGACGGTGCGGGTGGGCGAACCCTAAAACGGGTCCCTGTGGCGGCTATTCAGCCTATGGTCGTGCAACGTTGCAACGTGCAACGTCCCGACGAGGAACGAGCACAGCCGCAACCGGGACCGTCAACATCGTCGTCGACGCACCAGCCGCAACCGGGGCCAGCAAATTTTTCTGACACCACTGATTCAGACTCGGACGAACGTCCCGTCGTCGTCCTCGACTAGTTCGTGGGGAACGGCGCCAACTAGTTTTAAGGTGAGTAAACCCGTTTGTTTTTGTCGGAAAATAAAATATTTCGACAGGTCGACCGTGCCCCGATCCCGAGGCAGCGCATTCTGCCTCAAAATGGGGGAAATAAAATATTATTCCGTCGTTGCGTCCACTCGTTAAAACCCAGGACGTAACAATTATAAATAATATAACTATATTATTTATATATATTATATTTGTTGTTGTTGTTGTTGTTATTAGATTGTTGACCGAGCACTCAGTCCTATCAGACCATTGTGCTCGGGTCCTTTTACGGTTGGGCTTCCTAATTGCAGCGTGTCGAGTAGGTGGGCCTTCCTTCCTAATTGCAGCGTGTCGAGTAGGTGGGCCTTCCTCGCAAGGCGTAGGAGCCCTCCCACCCCGACAGCATCTATCTTATATGATTCGAGGGCAAGGGCTCCGAGGACCTCCCTACGGAGATCCTCCAGCACACCGCACCTCGTGATCACATGAAGAGGGGTTTCCTCCTCCTCCTTGCACCTCCAACATAGTGGGTCCTCTATAAGGCCCATCCGTTTGAGGTGTTTCCCCGTTTGCCAGTGTCCGGTGACCAGGTCCACTACCACCCTGAGCTGGTATCTGTCTAGGCCCAGCAGAGCCGAGCATAGACGTCTCGAGGGTCCTTCAAAAAGTGCCCTCGAGTGTACCATTCCTCCCGACCGCCGCCAGAGGTCCGCAAAGCGCGCCTCCACCCATCGCTCTGACAGAGCCCCGACGAGGTTCATTCAGGTTGGAACAGGGCAGATGCGGGCAGGATCGGTGCTAGCGGCACCGATCCTAGCCAACGCATCCGCCTGTACGTTGCCTGGAATGCCAGCGTGAGCTGGCACCCATATCAGTTTTAGTCTGTTGTCGCGGGCAATTCGCTCCAGCAGACCATAGCAGTCGTTGACCAGCTTAGAGGTCACCTGCACATGTTGGAGGGACCTGATTGCCGCCCGGCTCTTGCTGCATATGTATATGTGTTTACCTCTGTGGCCTTTGCCCACATTGATCCTTGCGCAAGCCCCAATAGCAAACACCTCCGTTTGAAGGACCGATGCGGACGTTCCTAGTGTCAGGGAAACCCTAGTCCTGGGTCTGCCACACCATATGCCCGCTCCAACCCCTGTCCCTGTTTTGGACCCGTCCGTAAGCCAGACGAGCCCACCAGGTGACAGGAGGCCGTCTCTGTTCTCCGCCCACTCCTGCCTGCTGGAGAAGAGTACTTGAAAGCAGTGCCTGAAGTGGTAGGTCCGGATGCAGCAGTCGCCGCTCCGCGATAGGATCTCGTCGAGATTCCTGTCGCGTTGAAGCAGGGATGCGTGACCCGTCGATGACCTTTTCCAATTCCCTTTGAAGAAGAGGCGCAACGCAGCATTTCTCGCGTTAGCCTCCGTAGTAATGTGGGGGCGCACCAGGTTTGGCAGCGCCCCCAAAGCCAGGGTCGGGGTCGTTCTCATCGCCCCCGTTATACCTAGCCCTATAAGACGGTAGATCCCGTCCAGTTTCTTCCTGTTGGTTTCCCGACTGAGTGCGGGCCACCAAACCAAGGAAGCATATGATATTTGGGGTACCAGGATGGCCGTGTATATCCACTTGACTATGCCCGGCCTCAGTCCCCATGTTTGACCAAACATTCATCTGGAGGCCCAAAAGGTGGCAGTCGCCTTCGAGGCCTGCTTGGCAATGTGGCTTTTCCATTTCAGCTTAGCATCCAGGGTTGCGCCGGGATAGCGCACCTCCAAGGAGTACGTAAGCGTTGTTCCAAAGATGGAGGAAGGCCTCGGTTTGAAGCCTCTCCTCCGAGTGAAGATCACCATCTCCGTCTTACTCGGGTTGACCCTGAGCGACTTCGATGTGCACCACTCTTCCATGACGCGGAGGGCTCGTTGCATCCTCCACGTCATCTCCCCCGGATGAGTGCCTTTCACCATGATCAGCACATCATCCGCATATCCGACAACGATCACCCCGAGCCCGGTGAGCCACGATAGGAGCCCGGTGAGCCACGCCAGGAGCCCGTCGACGACCATTATCCACAGTAAGGGAGATGTGACTCCCCCCTGCGGACAACCCCGCCCCACTCGCGCCCTAACCGTCGAACCACCGAGCCCGGCGGTGACCGTTCTCGTGCGAAGCATGAAGTGAATCCATTCGATGATCGTCTCATCTACTCGGAATTTTCTTGCTGCCACGCATATTGCATCGAAGGAGGTGTTGTCAAACGCCCCTTCGACATCCAAGAACACGCACAAGGCCGACTCTTTCCGCTTTAGGGTCCCCTCAACATCTTTAACGATATCGTGGAGAGCCGTTTCCACGGATCTGCCAGCCTGGTAAACATGCTGAGAAAGTTGCAGTGGTCTCTTGACCAGTGCTCCCTCTCTTACTATGTACTTATCAATCAATCTCTCCATCGTTTTTAGAAGGAAAGACGTTAGGCTGATGGGTCTGAACGACTTGGCCAGGTCATAGGCGTTCTTCCCCGGTTTCGGGATAAAGACCACCCTGACCTCCCGCCACGCTTTAGGCACGTACCTCAGAGCCAGACAGGACCAAAAAAGGCAATTTAGCCGTCTCACGAGCACTTCCCCGCCCTCCTGAAGGAGAGCTGGGAAGATCCCGTCAACGCCCGGGCTTTTGCAGCGATCAAAAGTCCGTATCGCTTATTTAATTCTGTCCGGTGAGACGACCCTAGCCGCAGTTTCCCAGTCACCTGGTCTGGTAGCCGCCAGCGCTTCCTCCCGAGGTCGATCCTCCTGGTCCGTTGGTACCGAGCCCGGAAAATGTACCTCAAAAAGGTGCGCCAGCACTTCCTTGTGGGATTCCGTGGTTCTCCCGTTGGGAAGAGTGAGTCCCTCGAGCTTGTTCGGTGGTCCGGAAGCAAAGACCTTGCGGAGCCTGGCCACCGGTGGCAGCGACTCGGTCTCCTCGCAGAATCTCTTCCAGGCCTCGTCTTTGGATTTCTTTACGAGCTTTTTGTAGTCTCTCTGGGCCTCCTTGTAGGCTGCCCAGTCGGTATCCTATTTCGACCTTAAGGCCCTATTTAGTAGCCTGCGGGAGCACTTGCGGTGTTTGTTCAGCTCCGCGCTCCACCAGGCAACCCTCTTACCTGCCCTACCCTCTCTAAGCGGGCACGCAGCCTCGAAGGCACGGATCAAAGCGGTCTGCAGTTCACCCGCCTCTCGCTCGATCCCGCCTCCCGTCCCCGGCCAATTCCGCAGGTCCCCAATCAGGCCCTCCAGCCCTTCCTTGAAGGTGGGCCAGTGTGCCTTCCTGGGGTTTCTGCGGAACTCTGCCGGGGCCTGACAGCACAAAGTCCCAGTTTGCTGGTGGTCAGACTCCATCGCGGAGATGCGGACGGAGTGCCTCAAACTCAGGCGCATATCGCTACGGGCTAGAAGAAGACGACTTGCGACTGATACTGCAGAAGCGGCCTCGACGCGCTACAAAGACGCTAAGAAGGCCCTCGTGAAGGCCATTTCCAGCGCCAAGGCACAAAGCTGGAAAGCTCTTTGCCTTGAGCTAAACACGGATATGTGGGGTCTCGGATACAAGATTGTGACGAAGAAACTGGGAGGCCTTGGACCCAAGAGTCCCAAGGATCCCGAAACCATGGAAGGAATCATTACGCCACTCTTCCCAGAACACCCCGAGAGAGAGTACGCAGCAGTAATACCAGCTGGCGAAATCCCTCTCTTCACCGAGGAAGAGCTCATTGTGACAAAAAGTATGCCGAGCCGCAAGGCACCGGGACCCGACGGCACACCATCCGAAATCTTAAAAGCGGTCGCGAGTGAGTACCCCTTCCTACTGCTAAACATGTACAATGTTTGTTTGCGGACGGGGATCTTCAGCAATCAATAGAAAAGACAGAGGCTTGTACTACTGGACAAGGGCAAGGGCCCGCCAATGTCTCCATCGTCGTTTAGACCTCTTTGTATGCTGGAGAACGCAGGCAAGATTTACGAGAAGCTGTTACGTAAGAGAGTCAGGGCAGCGGTTGCAGATGCCGGAGGCCTATCAGATATGCAGTTCGGCTTCCGAGAAGGACGATCAACGATAGGAGCGATTCACGAGGTCGTTAAAGCGGCAGAGAGGGCATCGAATGGCACTAGCAGAAACAAGAGTGTCTGTGTCCTGGTAACGTTAGATGTAAAAAACGTGTTGAATTCGACGAGGTGGGTCGACATCCTCGAGGCGCTCAGAAGGATGCATATCCCAGCCTACCTCCAGAGAGTCGTAAGTGACTACCTCCGAAGCAGGGTACTTGTGTACGACACGATGGAGGGACAACGAACTTCCAGAGTCACATCCGGAGTCGCGCAGGGTTCAGTCCTCGGGCCTGACCTCTGGAACGTAAATTATGACGACATCTTAAAGATAGACATGCAAGTAGGTACTCGCCTCGTGAGTTTCGCTGATGACATAGCAGCGGTGGTCACGGCGGAGACACCACCCAAAGCCCAAAGAAGGGTGGCGGAAGCCGCGAGAAGAATCGGAGAGTGGCTGCGCACGCACGGCTTGGACCTTGCGGCAACTAAAACAGAGGTCGTAGTCCTAACAAAACAACGTCTTTTTCCTGAACCACTTAGCGTAAATATTGACGGAGCGAACATCGACTCAAAGGGTTCAGTGAAATATCTAGGGCTGACGATGGATAAAAAGCTAACATTCACCGAACAGATACGGGGTGCCGCTGACAGGGCTGCCAAACTTGTGGCAGCTCTGACTAGACTCATGCCGAACGTAAAAAGCCCTAGGACAGCGAAAAGAAGAGCTATGCAGGGTGTCTGCCACTCGATCATGCTCTATGGCGCAGAGATCTGGGCAGGCTCGCTCGACGTCGAGAAGCGCCAAAAACGCTTGATATCCGTCCAAAGGACTAGCGTCCGCCGAGTAGCCTGCGGTTATCGCACGGTCTCAGGGAGCGCCGCGATGGTAATTGCAAGTGTAATCCCCATTGTGATGCTAGCCAAAGAGAGGACGCGAATCTACCACCAACGAGGAGAGGGTAACCGAACCTACGTCAAAACACAGGAGCGGGTGCGGATCCTTCAGGAATGGCAGGACGCTTGGGAGCAGGAAATTACAGGTAGATGGACCTACCGGCTTATACCCAAGCTGCCCTTGTGGCTGAGTAGAGAGCATGGCTCCTGACTCAGTTCTTGTCAGGACATGGCCATTTGAACGCCTACCTTTTCCGCTTCAAAAGAAGAGACAGCCCGCTGTGCGACTATTGTGCTAATATAGACGACGCCTTCCATACGTTATTCGCGTGCCCCAGGTGGGCAGAAGAGAAAGAAGCGCTGGCAACGGCCCTGGGCACAGAGCTGACCCCGGAGAACGTGGTAGAGAAAATGCTACAAAGTGACTCGAAGTGGAAAAGCATCGCGGGATACGTGGAGAACGCAGCAGCGGAAATGCTGCAAAGGGAAAAGAAACAGACAAGCATCACAGAACACGTGGAGAAAGTGCGGCGGACAAAGAAGCAAGAGGAGCGCGCGGGGGGTGCGCTAAAGCCCTAAGCGCACGGAGGCGGCGACCAGCTATGGGGTTTCATATGTGCCGTGAATCAAAGCTCAAGAGTGCTCGCGGCATCTGACACGCTACGATTCACGGTCACATACGTAATAGTACCGAGTGATCGAGGGATACGTGTATCTATGCTGAAGAGCAAATCGGATTCTATTATTCGAAACGACGACAATTTGTGTTTTTCACTGTCGATCGTTGTAGCCTTAGCGAACAATAAACACAAACGTGACCGTAGTGCAGCGTCGAGAAAAGCCTGGAACTTTATAAGGCATAGGGCGTCGCCAGTCCAGCGCAAGAAAGCACGTGCTCTTGTCGAAAAGGCTCAAGTGCGAATCCCTGCAGAAGGATGTGGTATTTCGGAAATACAGAATTTACGATACCTCACACCTTCGAGGGTTGCAATTGTAGTTTACGATTGGGAGTCCCTCAGTAGCGGTGAGCCTCCGATTTGCAATGGATATTCGTCTTTTGAAACAAGGGCACCGTCTGAGATTGTTAATATAGTGTGTAATGCTATTTTAAAGCGCTGGTCACCTATTACCAATCTAATGGGTGCAGTGGGCGGTAAGAATTATTGTATGCCCTGCAGTAAATCTTACCGTCGTATCTCGGAGCATGAGTGCACAAGCAACTGTCGCTGGTGCTTTTGTGTACCGCCCTGCGTTACGGAGGTTGTCCCAACAGTCGACAAAGAGCGCGTACCTGGCTCTGTAGCGGGGACTGCGCAAGCAGTAACGTCTACAGGATCGGTAAACAATGAGCGCTCGTGCGACGATTGTAGTCGCTCGTTATTCAGTGCTGTGTGTTTCGCGAGTCATCTAAAACCTCTCGAAAGACGTACCAAAGTCATAACGGACGAAAATATATTTGTGAGTTATACCGTATTTGAAAAACTTGCGAAAAACTCATTCACAGAGATCACAATGTACACAAATGCGGTGTTAGTTTTTCCCGGTCGTGTCGCCGTTCGCACGGGTTCAGCGAGCGCTGCTATATGCAAATTATCAAACAGTGCAAAGAAGAACGTGAACCCACCACTGTTGCAAAATATTCTGAAACGCTTTTTATATTTTATGATTTTCAAACGCGTCAAGATAAGGTATATCTAGGTACAACGGGCGATGCCCACGAGCACATCGTCACTCATTGTGTCGGACAATAGTTGTGCAAAATTTGTTTATCTGCGGGAGATTGACAACCACTAGGCATTTGCGAGTGGTGCCGTGTGCGCCAGTTTGTTTTTAACAAAAATCCCGTTGCAGAGTTTATAAGTCTGGCTGTGCGACCTTCGACGAAATTTCGTAATAAAGTATGCATTGCATACAATGCCAAGGCATTCGATGCTCAATTTATATTACAGAATATCGTAGAACGTTGCACGGATATGTCCACCCCAAGTATAGTTCTAACAGGTAATTCAATTATATCGATGAGGGTGGGCCATACTAGTTTTATCGACAGCATTAATTATTTTCATATGCGTCATAACGCACTGCCTAAGGCTTTCGGGTTTAACGAAGAAATGGTCACGGGTTACTTCCCGCATCTCTTTAATACAGAAGATGCATGTCGTTATAACGGGGTTCTCTCCGCAGCCAAGTATTACTCGCCTGATACAATAAGTGAGCGGGAACGGTTAGAATTTTACGATTGGTATGCGGAAGAGCTTAATAACGACGCGATATTTAACTTTGAAAACGAGATTGTAAAGTACTGTAAGATGGATGTTGATGCTTTCATCTTACTCCGTCGAGCTTGCTATGAATTTCGTCAAATATTTTTATCTGTAAGTAATGTATATCCGTTTACTGAAGCCGTAACAATAGCATCGGCTTGCTCACTCGTGTACCGTTGACGTGTACGTTCCACGTTTCTTGTCTGCAACGTCGAAGTCACCACATTTCAAACGCCGAAACCATCGTTCACACGTATCTTGCGACGGAGCATATTCACCATAAGCTTCTCGAAGTAATCGGTATGATTCAGCAGCAGTTTTCTTCAAATAAAAACAAAAAATAAATGCTGTCCGCGAATTCTCTTTTTCGGTATAAATTTCGACATATTGAACAAAACAACACAACACTATGCACACAGTTTTACAATTTATCACTCGTGCTCGTCTGACACTTGTTGATGACACAGCAAAATGGCGCAGTGTCAAATCTTTATAGCACAAACTGCACTCGTGCGCCATCTGTTGTCTGAAATCCGCATTTCATACTTGTACACCTGGTAAGCAATCCCTATTCGATCCCCGGGTTTTTCATTTTTTTTTTCTTCCAGGGGAAAAAAGAATTTCTTTTCAATGTTGAGAATATATATAGTTTTAGAGAGCATAATTCAGTGGTATAAAACTTTGAGTAAACAAGGATGCAAAGTAGAACCTTGAACCTTATTATTTTCTTCCTTTGACAAACTCACCTCAGAGAAAGATTTGTCAAAGATGGAAAACAATTTGAAAAAAAACCTAACAAGATTAGTAACATTGCACTTTTAATAACATTTGAACTCCTCGCTTGATTCTCACCAAATTCGAAACCAAGTATTCTTCCTATTACGGGCCTAGTAACTGCGCGTGGATCTAAAACTCTTGCAGTCAGTGTGACGGGCGAGGAGTAAAAATACAAATTCTTATGTAAAAAGACATTTGATGTCCTCGCTGTGGGTCGGCAGGGTCAATACTGTAACGGTATTTAATGTCAACATTACCCTGAAAGGGTTTTAGTTCAGACTCGAGCAGGGAGGAAAGTAATATAGGCTTCAGTAGTAGGTAAAAGTAGGGTTTATTCAAGAAAACATGTTATTCGTGCGATACATACCAAGGTACATGGTAAGTGAAAGACAAATATAAAGTTCAGTTGTACGACTTCGATCTCTTTTTCTGGTATTCTGACTACCACGCGCCTTACAATTGGTTATTCCCGAGCTCTTGTATGCCTCTATAATTGTGTACGCTGAGGTGGAGAATTAAAAAATGTTTTCTGATATGATGCGCTGTAGAGTAAAATTATGAGTGTCGGTCGATAATTCTTTTCACCTGCCAGGTTCGCTAAATAATTTATCCGAGCACGCGTACTGTCGGTAAGTGGCCGGCAGCTGCTCATGGAGCTCTGACTATCCTCGGATCTTTACTGAGTTGATCGATATTCGCTTCCTACGTCACGGAACCGTTGATGGAAGCTTCCGCCTGGGATTCTCGTGGTGGCCTACCTGCTCGCTCACCTGACCGACGCTGCAGTCCGGCGTCACCGAGATGCACTAGGAGTGCATGCGCAGAGGTTGGACATATCAGGGCCAAACCTCGTTAAATTGAATATAATCTTATATTTTCCCTGAGATACTGTAACTTCTATCCTACTTTCTATCCATTATCCCCACGCTATCGTGGTATATATTCCGTTGGTCATTTCAAATATATGATTTGCTGTAGGCTCTCGATTTTGTTGGGTATAATAACTCACCGTATCGTCTATCCTCGGCTACCAGAGTGAGTCCGCTTTGTTGTTGTTTTGACGGCTCTGCGGTTCGGCTGGACACAGCATAGCCTCAGCTGGTATCCGTTTAGTGTCGGTCTGACGTCACAGCAGGGCCTCGTGTATACTAGTGTGGCTGCAGGTAGCGATGGCTCATTTGGTTTTCCTTCCTGGTAGTTGGGCTTTTGCATCGGCAGGATCTGCGAACAAAAGTGTTCCCCGAATGCCAAATTTCCGGTGGTTTCATACCAGCATCCCCACCGTTCACCCTACACTTTTGATACCGCTATATCTGGTGGCGGTCTTTTAGCCTATCTCCTGTAGCCCATCGATAGCCTTGGTCCTTTTTGAAATTCGTCGTTGGTCTTTAACGTTGGTTTTTAATTCTCACTGGTCTCAGATGGCGCTTCCCTAGTCATGATTTTCAAACCGAATAACGGGACTTTACCTCCGACGTACTGGCCTACATGGTGTGAGGGATGCGCGGTAGCGGTGCTTCGTTGTGTGCACCGCGCGTCAGGAGATGATAGGATGATTGGCCATTCTATTCGGTGTGAGTAAGGCGCGGAAGCGGTGCCTCATTGTGTGCACCGCTCATTATTGGACGACTAGTATGTTACAATACATTCTCGCCGTCCTGAACGCTCGACCAATTTTAAAAGACTTTTTCTATGTATTAGGGTCTGTTGACCCTGTTGTAGAGCCACAGGGCTTGTCTAAGTCTGTTTTGCCAGTGAGCTCGTTATTGTTATTCTGCGAATAAAGAGGATCCTGTAGAATACTATTAATTGTGTGTGAGTTATTCGGTCCTCACTATATTTTTGCAGAAATCCAACTTGGAATGATAAGCCTTGTAATTATTGGATGTTCATGAAAAGAACAATATTGAGAGCTTCAGTTCCGATTGAGCTTTATAATAGAATAGTGAAAAGACTATTCGGTCGTCGATGGACGTATTTTGATGTATAATGTGTTGGATTAAAACGCAGTCATAACTGTTCATAAATATATGTGAAAACCTGTAAAATCTAAGTGGATAATGATGATCGATGGGTCAGTTCAGCCCACTGAGTCCTAACTCATAATCTTGTTGAAGATTTTGTGAAACAGATGCTGGAGAGAAATAAACCTTCTCAGTAACAAATGGGGATATAAGTCCGTGGAGGCTCAACTGATATTTTCTCGATTATTTCTAATCCCTTCGGATACGATGTTTGTATTCTAAACCTGTATGGGATCGATTTATTATGTATGTATATGTTGAAGGGGTATTAAAAGGTGGATCACATTTCTTCCAAAGGAAGTTCTGGGATAGCTAAGGAAACAGCCTATAACATTTGCAGGGAGTCTTCTTATATGTGGCCACTACATATAAGTGTGGTATGAAAGATATTAGCCACTAAATACTATATACCTTCAATAGTACTAGAGATAACTGAATATATATTTTTCACGAGATTGACTCCTCGTAAATTAAAAAATCAAGACAGATATTACATGGACGCTTTGAGGGCCCCATTAATAAATGAACCGAACTCGATATGCACATGAATGTGGAAGGTACAATTCTTTTTGATCCTCCCTATTTTCCATTCTTGAGAGAAACACTGAGGAGGAGGACCAATCCGGTCCCTTAATTCAAACTCGAGTAACAAACAAAAAGGAAAATTGTTACAAGCTCAAGGATTTTTTTCCCATAAAATATGAAATAAAATAACGATAGATGTAATGTCACATTTAATCAGACAAACATTACGTCTGAAAAAAGGATAAACGTTATCATCCGTCCGACCATTTGTTATTTTTCCTATAAATGGAAAAAAAATTACAGGTGTAGGAATCGAACCGGGATCTCCCAGTTTTCCTAGAAGAGTATGCTTTATACCGCTCGAATGTCATTCTTTTCACTATTGGTAGTCAATATACTATCGAAAGATGCATTTTCATTTACAATTCAGTTTGCTTGGTGGGATCGTTGCATGAATACGAGCGCGAAATAACGCTATCTCAAGCATTCAATGGCGCGTGAGTGTGCAAGAGAACGTAACATCACCCCACCAATGGATGCATGTTACTGCAAGAGAAACATCATCAACCCAAGCGTACACTGTTTGTCGCATAGAAAGAGGGCGGAGCTAACCATGTGGCATTAAATTTGTGCACTCCGAAACAAGCACCACTCGCGGTGGCTCAGATCACTAATTGATCACCCGAAACCCATACCTGCAAAGTCTGAATCAGAAACCAACTAACGAAAGATTATTTTCACTTGAACATTAGATCCCGTAATTCACTGTACCGTTTAAATACTTCAAAATACGTTTCACAGCATTCCAATATATCTTGAACGGATTTTTAAGGAACTGACTTTCGCTACTCAAAGCGTGCGCGATATCCGGTCTACTGCCCACTGCTAGATACATCAGGATTGCCTAAGCTTTACGATACGGTGCATTTCAGGATTTTTGTGTAGATTTGGATTTAGTTCGTGATTTTTGGCTACCGGAATTGACACTGGATTCGCATCTTCATGTTGAATATTTCCAACTAGTATGTGGACGCCTTTGCTCCATCTTACTCCTATCCCCACAGTAATATGTGTACACCTTTGCTCTATCCCACTCCTTCCACACGACGCGGCTACCCCCACCATCTCATTTTTCCACCGCTGCGCTACACACTCTGCTTACCCAGTGTCGGTAACGTGGAGATGCTAAAATGAGGTAGTGTGGGTACTCTGGTGAACAAGGAAGAGTAGAGACAACAGCAGGATAGAGCAAAGGAGTACACATACTTGGAAAAATGAATAAAATTATGTACTCACCACCACAGCTGTTGTAGGCATCTACACTTCTTCCAAAGCAACTTTAAATTCCTGTCTCTCGAATGTACTCTCTTACACACGCACACACACACACATACACACACGCAGCGCTGTGTCTTGAATTTATTACTATGTCCTCGTCAAAGCCCTCGTCCACGGCATCGATATCGTAGCCGATATCTATTTCATCACCGAGGGCCTCTATAATAACCGCTGCTACGTCCGCGCGTTCACTGTTCGTTAATCGAACCCGCGGAACGTTATCGCCAGCAAGAGTCCGCATTATGACAGCGATCAAGGCATCTCTACCGAACGCTTCTTCGACGAGATGCTCCAATACCTGCAACATCCACGCGTTCTAGTCCGTATATTGAAAACTCCATGACAAGTGCCGGCAGCATACTTGCTAGAGGCTCCGGATGAAATAGGTGAGACCAGTCGATGTAAATTGTCCCGCCGAAATCGACTAACAACACCTCGCAGTACCCATAAAAGTCCGGGTAAATCACTTCGCCGCGGAGAACTCTATTGAACCGAGGTACAATACAGTACATTCCGATATACAGTTCGCCAAGTTCAACGGGTCTTCCTCGACGTTCCACTAAATACACGCTACGCAGGAGCTCTTCCAGCTCGTCGTATGCATTGCACATTTCTTGTGTACGCAGGAACACGCTCATCACACTCTCGACAAATATTACTCGGCACCAAAACGCGTCGCTTAAAATCTCCTTGCCGTATCGCGGATACATATTGCTTTTTATTGTTTGCAAGAAGGATGCCAAAGAGAGACTAAATGCTCGAGATGCTGCTAGAGAGTATCACGGGAATTAAGATAACAACCTCCTATGAATCATAACTAGGTATCCATCACTTTGAATGCAACGAAAGCGGCTTTCGAGCATGCATAGCTCTGCGCTGTGCTCCTTGCAAAGCGCTTGTTCTGCAGTAACAGATATAGAATATGATCCCCCACATAGAGAGAAAGACTTCAATTATAATTCTCTAATTATTACGCTATAAAAATAAGAGTCACAGTAAGATCAGGTATTTTTTTAAATTAATCAATATTTTATGGACAGCAGTTTACACATTTACCATCGAATGCAACAGCCCCGCAAAAACGGTAATCTACCCTCGGAGATTACTCCACCGTTAATTTTATTTCTATCGCTATACGGAATTAATTTGTATTATCACTCGCAATACTGCTTTTAAATTATTTTTCGCGGTGGGTTTTGTCATCACAGTGTACTTCTGAGAAAAGAATGAAACAAGTATTTATCTGAACGCACTGGTCAATAAAAACAACGTGTACAGAATAATCGATACTGTCTTACCTGATATGCCACGACTCATTATACAAAGTTGTTAGCATTGATGATCTTCTGCAACCGACGACAACTGTGGATAGGATGGCGGGTGACACTTTTCTTTCCCGAAGTTAGATCTGTCTGTACAGTGTATGTATCCTCCTCTCGCTCTGCATAACACGAATAACGAACCCTCGATGTCAGTTTATATGCAGGGTTGCTCGTTCTGCAAGACATTATTTTTTATAATTAAAAATAAATATTACATGATTTTTTATAATTAAAAATAAATATTACATGATTTTAAATCACGATTTTTAAATTATTTTATATTTTTTACTTACCAAGCTCTGCTGCTTTGCTGCTAATCGATATTGACACGTATTTCATGACCTGCTGCGTTGATGAAACAAAGACGTGTGCTCCGTCTTCTTTCTATCGCAGACCGTTGCTGGTGCTTCGGTTTTAGGACTGTGATAACTCACATTTTCTCTCTCTCTCTCTCTCTCTCTCTCTCGGTCTCTCTCCATAACTGACCTCAGTGTATACTTTATAATATTTCGAGCGACATGTACACTATATACAATTATTTACAACTGTGTCTTTATCACAAATAGCTGCACATACGGAGAATTATTGCGATCGCAACGGAACACCCGATGCATGATCAGCGATATAACCACGAAACAGCACAATTATTTCAGACAACATAATTTTCATAAGCCCCGTATCCTCCGGCGCTAGCAAGATCGTGATGTGCTCGAGCGCTTCTTCAAAGAATTCCTTGGAACCGATAATCTCATACGCTGCTGCACGAGGCGCTTCACTGACAACTATCTTTTCACGGACATATGATACCACCTCGTTCATACACCGCTGAATCGTTTCACTTTTGCTCTCTAGAGCCTGCATATGAATATCAATTCTTCTACTTATTTCGACGAGCATATCAAATGTAGGCCACTGAAGAACAACGTTAGAGAGTATTTTTGGAAACGTTTCCGTTTTGATTCTCCAGATTCCTCTTGATTCTCGTATTCTTCATTAGCGCAACCGGTAAATTTTACCAAATAAGACAGCTCTGTGCTGGTAATACGAGGTTAAAGGTGTGTAATGCGTTGTGTGCTTTATGCGGGTATTACACATTTTCTCGGTATCAGCCCCATGAGCTTCGAAATATTGTTGTATGCAAGAAAAATCACTTTTAAACACTCGCCACTCGGCCGCACTGAGTGTAATTCCGGTAAAAGTATTCGACAATATTTTCACCACTGGTGTAAGTGTACACGTAGAGTTTATCTCGAGCCCGGCGACGATTATTTTACCAAGTGATTTATTTAAACCGTACATTACGGGGTTCGCTGTATATGGTGATATCACGTGAGACGTAGCACCGTTATTTGCCATTTTTATTGCTTTCGTGTAGACTGTAGCTTTTCGAATAAATCGTCGGTGGTGTTCATACTCCGTTTTATACAGATTTCCCCCACCATCTAGCTGCATCGCCTCTTCTTTTGATACCGCAAATCATATGACTGAACATTGTTCACCAATATCCTTTGATATTTGTCGCATTCTCCTCAATAGCCTAGTAACAGCAGCAACAAATATATCCCAAAACTCTTGCATACTCTCGCACGCCTATGTGCACACGCACACCTCGACATACAGATAAGATGTGCCATGAAAACTATATAATATTCGTCGACGAAATTTGATAATTTTCCTCATGGCCGAGTGCCTTGAAATTAGATGAAAACAGTATAACATTCATCAGCCGAACTCGATAACTTAGTACATCACCATCGCTAAATCTTTCCCTAGGTCTTGCTTTTGTAAAATGATCGCGTGCGGCCATCTTCCTGATTAGTCGTATTCATTACATCGTTGCAGTATATGCAGAGAGAGAAAGAGAGAAAGAGCGTGTTAAAGGAACATATGTATATAAAAGTGAGTCGCTTTGAAAAATCTCTAGTTAATTGTCTGATTTACTGTGGTTACTACTACTACTACTCTAACAGCACAATCATGGTCCGAGTGGTAAAGCGCTCATTGATAAGAAAATTGATAGAGTTTATATTGAAACGTTGACCGTCATTGCGTTCACGGCGAGGGAGAAGAAATTTACAGATCACCCTATGGGAACTTCCGACACAGGCGGTTGTTCGCAAAATTCTATACAATTTTTTTTTTTGAAAAAGAAAACGAGCAATGAAATCAGAGCGGAGTTAGACGAAGTTTATATGGACGTCGCACCTTCGTTATCAACCATTAGCTATTAGATAGCTGAATTTAAACGCGGTCGTACGAGCATTGTTGAGGATGATGGTGCAGGTCGTCCAAATGGGGTTATCATACCAGAAACAATTGAAAAAGTCCACGATATAGTGTTAAATGATCGGAGACTAAAAGTGCGTGAGATTGCTGAGACCACAGGCATATCATATGGCTCAGTGATTTTACTCCTGAGTTGGGTATGAAAAAGTTATCCGCAAGATGGGTACCGCGTTTGCTCACTCTCGACCATAAAAGAGAACGTGTAGCTGTTTCAAAGGCGTGTTTGGCGATCTATAAGCGTGATCCTCTTGAGTTTTGCGTCCTTACGTAACCGTGGACGAAACATGGATCCATAACTATACACCAGAGACAAAGGAACAATCGAAAGAATAGACTTCACCGACCGAACGTGCCCCGAAGAAGGCGAAGACGGTGCCATCGGCCGGTAAGGTCATGGCCACAGTTTTTTGGGATGCACGCGGCAAAATCTACATCGATTACCTTCCGCCGAAAAAAACGATTAGAGATGAATACTATGCAGCCGTACTGACCCGATTCAACGACGAATTGAAGAACAAACGTCCACATTTGGCGAGGAAAAAAGTGCTCTTCCATCAAGACACTGCACGCGTTCACACGTGCCCAGTTGCCATGGCCAAAATTCATGAATTTAAATACGAATTGCTTTCGCATCCACCGTATTCTCCAGATTTGGCCCCCTTCGACTACTTTCTGTTTCCAAACTTGAAAAAATGGCTTGGCGGAAAGAGATTTGGTTCCAGAGATGACCTTATCGCTGAAACAGAGACGTATTTTAAGGACCTTCCGAAATCGTATTATTCGAAGGGCATCAAAAAATTGGAAAATCGTTGGAATAAGTGTATCGAGCTAAAAGGAGATTATTACTAGAAATAAAAAGATTTATATAAAAGAAAACGCGATTTTCTTTACCAAGCCGACTATTTATTGATCGACCCTCGTACCAATAGCAATACAGACAACGAGGCAGAAGAAGAAGAAGTAGAAGAAGAAGAAGAAGAGGAGGAGGAGCAGGACGAGGACGATGACGAGGAGGAAGAGGAGGAGGAGGACCCGGTAGATTCAGGTAAGCTTTTAATAATACAATTACGCTGACAAAAATAAAAAAATTACGGGGATGATAATAGTAAAATGAAAAAACAGGGTACGAGTCGGACTCAAACGTTTTTCGCTTTGCACGATTCACTGCGCCGAGACCACCGACCATCGAGTTGGTTTACGAAATGCGTCGGCGCTTCTCGGGTGCAGTCGACGGATTCGAGGACTAGAAGCAAATATAAGTTAGTAAGTCTTACGTTGCACGATTTATATACATAGTATATAGCTAGCGACAAACAAAAAATAAAAGAAAATAAAATAAAAATTCTAATAAATGGTTTAGTTATGCTTGCAGGTGGACAGACTGGCGATGGAAGGACTGCTGCACGGGGAGATGATATTTTGCCTCCTGGTGAACGCTTCGGTATCGACAATGAGCAAAGACGTTATTTTGCACGCTATAGGATGCAGGGTCGAGAGACAGATTTTTATTTTCGTCAGCCACCGGACGGTATCGATCATCTGACATGGTTCGAGGGCGGTGTACGAGATGTTCTCACTCGTCTTACAGAATCGTGCGAAGGACATGATTATGTGGGTATGACTCTGAGCGTATTTTGATCAGCTCGTGACATCGTTCCTGACGATATATGGCGACTAATTAATAGTGTAGCTCAGAGCGCGCGCAAATGTCGAATAAACGCTGGTACATGTAGAATGACGACATGTATAGTACGAGGCGTGGAAGGAGCCGGTGTGGGCACCAGGCTTATACACGAGTCTATAGCAAAAAAGTCAATTTTACGCACAAGTCATCGCGATAATTTGTGTCTACAACGATCCCTTGTCACTGCCCGAGCGCATGCCGAACGCGGTCAAATACGTACGGGCGAGCTACACGGACGATGGTGTCAAATTCGGAACGGGCTTCAAGGTGCGCAATATACAGCAGCGATAGAGCTCGTGCGTAATGCAGGGGTAACGACACCGTCTAGAGGGTGCTGTGCGCGCGAAATTCAGCTCTTTCAGGAGTACTTGGTTCACGAGGGTATATCGATTGTTGTTTACGAATTTCTCACCTTCGGAACACGCGTTCCGGCTCTTTACGATGGGCGCAAATACGTACTGCAATAGGTAAAATTAATCATACACTGTTTATTCTCTATTACGAGCATTCTCATCACTACCAGCCAATATTAAATCTCGCTGGTGCTGTTACGTCCTAACGTAACGTCGCGTTTATCTTTTTCATTTCGATTACGTTAAAGTTCTTCTGCTTTAGTTTCGCTACAGTAAAAGTAACTTCCCAAATTTTTCCTTCATTCTCGAACTTCTTAAGAGGAGAGGAGAGCGATTTTAGCGACGGAGATCGGAACAGGGTGAAGATGCGGCCCTACCGACCGTCTCCCGGGATAGATTAATCTTGTAAAGATGGAATTTTTTGGCGCTCCCGGTCAAAAGGCAAACTTTCAAACCATGGGATCTACTGCGTAGACCCGGTTATCGACTGCCATTTATGGATCTGTGATTCAGTGCGACCTTACCCTCAATCCTAAACCAGCGGTTCGGCTAGTCGCCGTCGGGGCGTTGTTGGTCATAAGAGAGCGGTTGGAGGGAACGCTATCAAGATTTTGAAAATTATGAGTCTTCACTCACGAGAGGAAAAAAGAAGCCAGACACATTGTTAGATAATCAGCTGGCGCACCGCGATCGATATTCGCCGTGCGTCGACCTGTTGCTGCGTTCTAGCACGTGGCGTTCGGTTGGGCCGGAGATAGCCGAGGCAGGGCCTCGCGGAGCCGAGGCTGTGCCTCGCAAGCATGCCGCGTTAAACGAGAGAATATCTCTGTCGCTTGACTTAGGCTTCGCTCACCGGCTATCTCTCTCATTTGACTTCAGCGCTCAACGACGCTTTTGTATTACGCAGCCATATTGCTATTTTTGACACTTTGGTAGAAACCCGCCTGGACAGCGCGCACATCTCTCTCACACTCTCGGATTTTTCACCAGCTCACCGGATTTTCTCAGCATTTTTAAGCTCAACAGGACTCAAATACACGGTGAGAGTACATCGTTATAATTCACCGTAATTCAATGACGGTGAGGAGGGGAGATCTCATCGGTGCATCCTCATAATTGTCTCACTTTATAGCGTGTTCTACAGCACGGGCTGTATCACGTTTTTCTCATTATATATACCCGCTCGATAAATACAATTGCGCGTATGCTTATTATTCACTGTACCTGCCCCCAACTAAACTTGCCGGGAAAGTACTGTGAATATATTCTTATTATTTGTGCATCCTCAAACTCTCATTTTACCGTGCTCTGCAGCGCTGACTGCACCGCGCTTTATATTACATATGTCAGCACTCAATCAATTCAAGTGCAAGTGCTCTCACTCATTCCCTGTAGTTTCTTGCATGTGAATTTACTGAGAATCTATTGAGAAAGAGTGATATTTCCTACGCTCTCACATTTCTCACTCACAAGGAAAGATAGTTTGGTGTTCTCCTTCGATTTTGATTTACCTCATGTATGTTGTAGAGTATCGAAAACTAAAAACACGTACTTTTTTTATCGGCGGAACAACATTTCTAAGGGGTGAAATCGCCGTTCAAGATTAGCATGTTGACGGGTGATTATGCAGTTTCACCCAGAAGGCGTCAACCGATTTTAATGAAACAAATATCAAAATACTCCTCATTGAAGACAATCAAAATTCCACGTGAAGTTGAGGAAAAAAATTCATTTGCAGGGGTGAACACCCCCTTGATTTTTCAATTTTCCACCCTACATAAAAAACTAACCAACCAAATTGAACAGAACATGTATAATTTGGAACTGCAAGTTAAAATTAAGTTGACGCATTTTTGCACATTCACAGGAAAATGAGTTTACGGGGGGAAACTGCCCCTTATCCATTAGTACGTGTATTTGTGCGTACAACATGAGTGAGTTTCATAAAAATCGGAGGGGGACACCAAACTATCTTTCCTTGTCAGTGACATGCTCTGCAGCGCCGGCTGCCTCATGCCCACTCACCAACGCCCATAGCACAATTAATAGAATTGTTTGCTTGACATCTTTTAATTATTCCAAATTCATTTTTACATTTTATCTGTTGTTTTTATATTTTGTAAAATTAACAGTGAAGGTATAATAAACCGCTTTCTTTTTTAACATCTCCAGTCTGGTTTCTGTTTTCTTGCCTCGAGTGATTATTCATTATTTTCAATCTATTATAGGTTCCATCCAACACCATCTACAGGAATCCTCAACATTTGGTCCTTCGAGCCGGATATTCGACTCGTACGCAGGCTAGCGACCAGGGTTAAACTATCTTCCGCTCGCATCTTGCGGCTCATCTTGACGTGGTATACTGCGGAGATTCCTCGCAGTCTCACCTCATCGGTTCATCCTCGTAATCGTGAGCAAAACAGATTTGGTAAAGTAGAGCTCTGCGGAGCAGCTTCGTTGATTTTTATTTGTTCAAGGAGGTTGTCAGGACAACAATATCTGAACGCAACTTATCAGACACCGGGGTGGGGTGATCCTGATCAGAAAAAGGCATTGTTGGTCCCCGATGGCACAGCCACTGCGGGACGGATCCGATCACCAGCTCGCCTGGCAACCGAGCTGGTGCTGAAGGTCCGGTCTCCGCACAACCAGATTGAAGCGCTCCGCCACGTCTGCACTACGCTAGCTGACGAAGGTCAATCAACCACACTGGTGTTGCTCGACATGCTGATCATGCAGATAGACGAGGTCCATGGGGATTTTCATGAGGAGCACGAGTTTTTGGAAAGTTCATAGTCCGCAAAGTTCATAAGCTCAAGTAACTTTGCAAGCAACTTGCAAATAACCAAGGCAACGCTTGCGCGCAATGAAAAGATTGCAGTAAGGCAAGCAATGGAAAGGCTAACACAACCACCGTAACCTGCTCCAATACTAGCTCCGCCTCAATCTCAAGTGGACACATTATTTGGCATGATATCTGTCATAGGAGATGCGGAGTCGCTCGCATCATTGGTGACGAACATGTCTAAAGCCAACAAGGTTTTGACTTCGCTAACCTCAGAGGAGCAACTTTGGGACAACACGTTGGTAGGGCAGCTGAGCAGTCAGCTGGACCCAACGAGACGAGAAACTTAGGAAACATTTGTGAGGCGTTCATCGGAATCTTCGACCTTTGCCAGGATCAAGGAGTTCGTTGAAATGAAAATACGAGCATTGGAGATAGTGGAAGCTACTCCCACGCAATCAACCAGCTCTACACAGTTATTGTCAGCGAATCTTAGTCCTGCGAAGGTCGGCACTCACCAATCGACGGTGCGCCATGTGGACGCAAGCACAGACAACACGCTGCTACATCAAACGGCACGATCAACAACCGCTGACGCCGTTCAACAACATAATACACAGTCGTCAACACACTAGGGTGTTGACGCAGTCGTTCTCTCATCGGTTCAACTCACAAACACGAGCTCAACATTATTAGCAACTGCACTCACACACATTCACACATCGGCATTAACTCATCAAGCAAGACTTCTCATCGATCCTGGGTCGGAATTGACTTTCATTATGGAAGAACTCTCTCGTAAACTCAACGCAACACAAAAGCACTCATCAATTTCGATCACAGGGATCGGTGGAAGGCACTCAACGCAGACACATGGCTCGGTTCAACTCACACTGTGCTCTACATACACCAGGGGGAAAGTCACGGTACTGGCTCACATTCTCAACACGGTTACTACTCACCTGCCATCTTTTGAGTCACCCGCTCGTGCATGGCCTCACATCGTGAAACTGAAGCTGGCGGATCCTGACTTTCTCACATCACGATCGATCGACATTATAATTGGAGCGGATATATGGTATATGGTCAGGTGATTAAACCTAACATCATCAAAGGCACCTCATCTTCGCTTATTGCATAATTATCAGTATTTGGATGGCTTATCATTGGACCAATTCACTCATGCCAACCTGAAGCACTCACTGTTTTTTCATGCTGCCATGTGGCACGAGAATCAGGAATTACAGAACGTGCTCACAAAATTCTGGATTCAAGAAGAGCCACCAAAGGATACAGTCGGTCAACTCAAACCAGAGGAACAGGCATGCGAGGATCAGTTTCGCAACACGCATCAGTGCGATACTGCAGGCAGATACATCATTCGGCTTTCTCTCACATCTTTGCCTGCAAACCTGGAAACTCATACTCACGGGCACTTCAGTGTCTGCAGCACACAATTCGGAAAATCTAAAAAATGCTGGATATGGTCAGCTCTACTCACAGTTCATGGACGAATACGGCTTGGTCATATGGTATGAATACAGCTTGGTCATATGGTGAAGGCTTCAAAATCATCTACAGGTGAAATACAATATTATCTGCCCTAGGTTGTAGCTCAACATCTTCTGGAAAGTCTCTTAATGACATCATGCACACTGGACCCAATTTATTGCTCAATGGATTTTCTGAAACATCAGCGCATTGAAATTGCTCAAAAACTCAAGGACTTGTGCACGGCGGGCGGTTTTCCACTCGCCAAGTGGCACTCGTCGGACCTCAAGTCATTGCTAATATTTCATCATCACCGTCAAGCTCAGCTATCTCACTGGACGACTGCGATACAAAATTCTTGGTTCGACTTGGCTTTTTCATGAAGACAAGTTCACAATCTCATCACGGTTCAACTCAGCTCAGGAAATGTTCACAAATGCCTCGTTCTTTCCGAGGTGGCTCAACTCTTTGATCCATTTGGTTTCGTCTCACCAGGTGTGATAAGAGCTTACAAGAGCAATACTCTTTGTTTGAGAATGCTTGAACGTTCTGCCAAGCGTAGCGAGACTGCGCACTGCAGGCTAGCATGGGCAACTGCTTGCTGTTGCCATTCAGTGGCAGCACCACGCAGGAGCTGTAAATCCTGCACTAGGTCTGCGTGCCAAGCAACAGGTCGCTGCGCGCAAGCGCTCTTCGACTGCTTGGTTTGACAACGGCTGCTTCGTATAACGCAGCCATCTTGCGTTTTGCTCTTGCATGGTTTACACCGTCACCGTGTTCGTGCGTGCTCATCAAAGTTCTGTGCATCTTAATTAAAGTTCTCATCGTTCAACTCGGCCGACCTACAGTCCCTACAACTCAGCCATCATATCAGTAGTGATATATCGACGTCGGCACACCAGTACATCAACATTTGGCTCATCTTATCATGCACCTGGCGTCAACTTCACCGCAAGGCCTGGTCGTGACAGAGCTTCTCATCACTTGCACACGATTAATACAATCGTGTGCGGTAAGACGAACGCCTCATTTACTTTCTCTTTTCCGAACGCCTCATCTATTCCCTTCCCTATACGCTTTTTCTATATTATTTTCTATATTTTACTTGTTTATCTGTATATTTGTGTCTGCTGCACTTGACAGGTGGAGCAATAAATGCTATTATAATTAACATCAGTGTACTGCGTTTTAATTCAACCTTCTATATTACAGTACACTTTCTCTCCATCATACTGAATTCTCGAACACTTTTGTAAGAGCTTTGGATTCACAAGCTCAACTGGGATGGTCCACTGCCATCCCAGGTCTCAACACGAAATATTGCAATCAGAGAAGATCTCACTTGTCTGCAGACTCTCAATTCCTCGGTGGTTCAACACATGGAGCATCTCAACGGTGGAATTGCATGGCTTCTCTGATGCATCTCAACCAAGCCATGGCTGCAGTGATTTATATCACTGCTAACTCATCATCCACAGGAAAGGTGGCTTCACTTGTCTGCTCAAAACGCGCGTAGCCCACTCAAGAAGTTCACCATACTACGGCTTGAACTGACTGCAGCACTGTTGCTAGCAAAATGGGTTGCAAATGTTCAAGCCATACTCAAGGTCGAAATCTCATCTACTCACCTGTGGACGGACTCGTCGGTAACTCTCACCTGGATCAAAGCTCATTCAGCTCGGTGGAAAGACTATGTCCGAAACAGAGTAGCTCAAATACAGGAACTCACACCCAATGTTCAATTGTGTCACGTGTCAGGCACAAGCAATCCAGCTGGTTGTGCCTCGCGGGGTATCTCAACAGCTCAATTATCTTCTCATCAGTTGTGATGATCAGGTCCACCGTGGATGGTAAAACCTGTTGAATTTTGGCCAGCAATATGAACTGATTCTGAAGTTTTTTTTTTTAAGAGCATTATGGAAGCCCGACCGGGGGTAGCTCTTCTCGCTGCGACTCTGACGCCTGAGTACCATTGGGATCTCATTCATCGTTATTCATCACTCACAAAATTGTGTCGTCTCACCTCATTTTCTGTCAGGGTAGTGGCCAGAATGAAGAGGAGGTTAGAATCAGCAGGAACAGCTCCACTCACAGCAAACGAGATGGCTGCAGCAAGCGTCTTTTGGACAAAAGCACACAAGCCATGTTTTTTTTTTTAACACGAATTACAAGCGCTGTATTCAGGCCTTCCTTCCATCCTCTCACCCCTTCAGTCAACTTAGACCTCTTATCGACCAAGAAGGAGTGCTTAGAGTAGGAGGTCGCCTTGGTCAATCAGTGCCCACATATGAAGGAAGACACCCTGCCGTTCTACCTCGTCACTGTCGACTCTCAAGTTTCGTTATCGATAAAGCGCATATGCGGACCCTTCACGGAGGCACTCAGCTCACATTAGCTCAAATACGGCTAACTCGTTGGATCATCGGTGGAAGAGCTCCTCTAAAAACTCATATTTTTCATTGCGTTGGGTGTGCTCGGCGACAAGGAGTTCGGGCTCAACAATTGATGGGTCAGCTCCCTTTGTCTCGAGTCACACCAACGCGCGCATTCACTCATACAGGTGTTGACTACGCCGGCCCTCTCACCTGCACATTTTCTCATTGGTGAAACACTCACAACTGTCCTAGGGTCAACTGTAGAGGTGTTGGCAATCTCTCGACTCTCAAGGTGGCAATTGTTGCAACAAAAGGTACAACAATTTTGGCGACAATGTTCTGCACACTACCTACAACAGCAGCAGTCTATTTCGAAGTGGCATAACCCTAATAATATCATTTAAATCGGCACTTTGGTTCTGTTCACGGATGACCGCTTTTCACCGTGCAAGTGGCCACTTGCACAAGACACGGCGTTGCATCCAGACAAAGATGGGCTCACCAGGATGGTGACACTTCAAACTGCGACCACTACGCTCACCAGGCCGATCTCAAAACTAGCTGTCCTGCCTATCTCATCCAATTCAGAGCAGTAATTAATCATCAACCCCGTTGCTGATAGGGGGCGGATAATCAGCTAGCGCACGGCGATCGATATTTGCCGTGCGTCGACCTATTGCTGCAGTCTAGCATGCGGCGTTCGGTTGGGCCGGAGATAGCCGAGGCAGGGCCTCGCAGAGCCGAGGCTGTGCTTCGCAGGCATGCCGCGTTAAGCGAGAGGATATCTCTCTCGCTTGACTTCGGCGTCGCTCACCGGCTACCTCTCTCATTTGACTTCAGCGCTCAACGACGCTTTCGTATTACGCAACCATATTGCTATTTTTGACACTTCGGTAGAAACCCGCCTGGACAGCGCGCACATCTCTCTCACATTCTCGGATTTCCTCAGCATTTTCAAGCTCAACAGGATTCAAATACACGGTAAGAGTACATCGTTATAATTCATCGTAATTCAATGACGGTGAGGAGTGGAGATCTCATCGGTGCATCCTCACAATTATCTCACTTTGTGGCGTGCTCTGCAGCACGGGCTGTACCACGTTTTTCTCATTATATATGCCCGCTAGATTAATACAATTGCGCGTATGCTTATTATTCACTGTACTTTCTCCCAACTAAACTTGCCGGGAAAGTACTATGAATATATTCTTATCCTTTGTGCATCCTCAAACTCTCATTTTGCCGTGCTCTGCAGCGCTGACTGCACCAGGCTTTTACATTACATGTGTCAGCACTCAATCAATTGAAGTGCAAGTGCTCACTCATTCCCTGTAGTTTCTTGCATGTAAATTTACTGAGAATCTATTGGGAAAGAGTGATATTTCCTACGGTCTCACATTTCTCACTCAGTGACATGCTCTGCAGCGCTGGCTGCATCATGTCCACTCACCAACGCCCATAGCACAATTAATAGAATTGTTTGCTTGACATCTTTTAATTATTCCAAATTTATTTATATATTTTATTTGTTGTTTTTATATTTTGTAAAATTAACAGTGAAGGTATTAGGGCGTCGCATAAGTTTCTTCCCTTCTTTTTATGCGAAATGAATTCACGATATTTGTTGCTTAAGGTTGATTTATTATATTATACAGGGTGGCCGATTTATCTGAAGACATTAAAATATTTCGAAAACTACGAAAACTCACCCCTACCCCCTAGGGTGGGGGTGGGGGTAACTTTGAAATCGTAAATGGGAAGCCCTATTTTTTATTGCAGATTCGAATTCCCCATAAAAAAAAAGTAAGTTTTATCTGAAACATTTTTTTCGATTTGTGATAGATGGCGCTGTAATCGCAAGGGACCTGATTTTTGCGAATATCGCAAGAAATTACACATCGGATCGAAAAAAGAAAAAAACACATGTTTAATTTTTCAAAAAGCTATTCAGCGATACGAAACTCGATCCATCCTCTCCCCCCCGTCCCTACCCTCTGGGATGGGGTTGGGAATTTCTCGAGATATTCGCAAAAATCAGGTTTCTTGCGATTACAGCGCTATCTATCACGAATCGAAAAAAAATGTTTCAGATAAAAGTTACTTATTTTATTATGGGGAATCCGAATCTGCAATAAAAATTAGGGGTTCCCATGTACGATTTCAAAGTTGCCCCTACCCCCACCCTAGGGGGTAGGGATCGGGGGAGGGTGCATCGAGTTTCGTACCGCTGAATAGCTTTTTGAAAAATGAAACATTTTTTTTTCTTCTTTCAATCCGATGTGTAATTTCTCGAGATATGCGCAAAAATCAAGTTTCTTGCAATTGCAGCACCATCTATCACGAATCGAAAGAAAAAATGTTTCAGTTAAAAGTTACTTATTTTTTATGGGGAATTCGAATCTGCAATAAAAAATAAGGGTTCCCATTTACGATTTCAAAGTCGCCCCCACCCCCACCCCACGGGGTAGAGGTGAGGGGTCGACTTTGGTATCACTAGATGACCCCCTTTCAGGCGAACAAATTTTATAGAGAACTTTTTTTGATCCGATGCGTAGTTTTCGAAATATTTCAATGTCTTCAGATAAATCGGCCACCCTGTATATGAGTAGTATGTGTACACCTTTGCTCCATCCCACTCTTTCCCCCACCATGCGGCTACCCCCACCACCTCACTTTTCCACCGCCGCGCTACCCACTCTACTTGACCAGTGTCGGTAACGTGGGGATGGTAAAGTGAGGTGGTGTGAGTACCTTGGTGAACAAGGAAGAGTAGAGATAAGAGTAGGATGGAGCAAAGGTGTACACATACTTCAAAAAAGGAAAAAAATTAGGTACTTACCTCTGTTGTTGTTGACGTCCACCTTCCTTCGACGGCGATTTTAAACTCCTGTCTCTCACTATCTCACTCACACAAACACACACACACACGCTAGCGCGCGCGTCGACACTTTCATAACCGAGCATCGTCTGCTTCAGGAAGCTCGGGGTTCTTGAAGCCCTCGTCCACGTCACCGCCATCGTACCCGATGTCTATTTCGGCATTGAGGACTCCGAAAACCCGCTAGCGTCGTAACGAGGATACATTGCGAAAAATACGTTTTTGACTGCGCGATCACGAAGTTGAAGACAGACTGAATGCTCAGGATGCTGCTGGTTGGCATCACGGGGTTTGAAGATAGCAAACTGCCATCTGAATCATAACTGCGGTGTCCAGCGCTCTGAATGCAGCGATAGCGGTTTTGCACGTGCGTACCGCTTGGGGCTGGACTCCTCGCGAAGCGCTTGCTCTGCAGTAAAATGCGCAGCATATGATACTGTACCGCGAGGGACCTCGATTATAATTTATATATAATTATAAAATAAGAGGCACAGTAAGAAGATGTATTTCTTTTCAATTGATCAATATTTTATTTAAATCACTTTACACATATTTACCGTCGTATGCAACATCCCTGCAAACACGGTAATCTTCGCTCGGAGACTCCTCCGCCGTTAAATTGATTTTTATCACTGTATGATCGTTGAGAGGCAAAAGCATTGTAATATTCACGCACTAATCTGTCGTTTTTCATTACATTATCGCTAAAGAGATTATTAAATCGCGACATGGTGAAGCCGCACGACATAAGATGTAGAATTACGATGCAAAATTGTCCACACACATCCGACGTATTACTCTGTAGCTGCTTGAGGCCGTACCAATATAACTTGCAGTTTCTTCGTAGTCGTGCGAGATGTTGTGGTATAACCGGTGGTAGCCCGTAGCTATCAAAGTACATTCCTTTTCCATGATGGTTAACGTACATGGCGATCCAATGCTCTCCAGGTCCGTCGTGGTTATCCATGTTAACTACGAGTCCAGCAGGTAACGACCATACACGAGGAATTCTGTCAGCCGGGTATACGCCAACGGTTGGAAGTGGTAGATACTGCAGACTCTCGTAGATTTGTCTAGTGTTCATGCTGAACACATAGTCAATGATTAAATGATTACCGATACGCTTTGAAAGACGTATGATGAAGATTTCTCCTCTTTCTTATTCTCTTCCTCTTCGTCTGCTGACCAAACATCCATGTATGATTCTCCTTTAAACGGGTGCTCGCGAAGCCAATTTTTCATTTGGGAAGCCTGGCACATTGCACAATGCGAAGACGCTGTATCGTTTATCATAGCGTGTCTGAAGCATTTTCGCAAAGATTTCGGCATAAATGTGTACGATGTGGCGCCCTCCCCATTCTCCAGGTTGGAAATTTCACGACTCGTGATATCGCAAAGGAGTATAGCCTTCTCGTGACCGCCAGTATAGATACGTCTTGATTTTCGCGAAATTTCACGCAAGTTAGCGTATGCCTGTTTACAGCTCACATCGCCCTTGTACCATTCCAGACCGTGAAAATATTTCGAGAGAAAATTATTCTGGCTTCTCGAATGCTGTGGTAATTCGGCAAAGTGACACGGCGGTGCGACGATTCAATGAGCAGAGTACGGTCTATCCACTGCTACCACTGCAATTTCTTTCGGAATAAATTCCGAGTCTTTACCACGCATTCCCTGTATATCCACGACGATATCCATTGTCACATCTAATCCGTACAGATGCTCGAGTTCGACTGATTAGTTACTCACAGACACGCTTCTATGTCTCTTAACACGAAATAATTTTATGCCGACATCAGCACATTTTTCGCTTATCCGGAAAAATCCACCATTACTTGCCGGGAGGCATCAATTTCAAGGACATTATAATATTCTGCGTAGACTACACATTTTATCGTTGAAGCAAGCGCATTCTCAAATCGTACCTCTATTCTCATACTACCGTGCTTTATTAAATTCCAATGTGTATTGCTGTTCGCCGAAAGATCGGGTGTCAAATCAAAAGCAAACAGACAGTATCCATTGCGATAATTATCGCGATCGATCGAATTACCGTCGTTCAAGAAATGTATTCCAGTTCCCAAAAACAACGTTTGAAAAGCATCCACTTATAGATGATTTTTCGTGAAATCAGGTTGTAACGGTTTCGAAGGTATTTGAGCACCATCTAAAGGGTGGTTAAATTTTAAGAGCCGATGTTGATTTTGAATAAAACACAAATTATTTAGGAAATTATTGTCAATTCTTTTTATTATGATAATATGGTATGGTTCAATTATGTATGGAACAAAATATCGGCCAAATGGCCGCCGCGACCTCGGCGGTACACCTCTATCCGATGGTCCAAATTTTCGATGACGCTTAGGCATAATTGAGGTTCTATGCCGTTAATGTGCCGAATTATCTCATCCTTTAGCTCTTCAATTGTTGCTGGCTTATCGACGTACACCTTTTCTTTCAAATAACCCTAAAGAAAGAAGTCCAACGGTGTCAAATCACATGATCTTGGCGGCCAATTGACATCGCCACCACGTGAGATAACACGGCCATTGAATTTGTCGCGCAAAAGAGCCATTGTTTCGTTAGCTGTGTGGCAAGTGGCACCGTCCTGTTGAAACCACATATCGCCCACATCCATATCTTCCAATTCGGGCCATAAAAAGTTCGTTATCATCTCACGATAGCGAACACCATTCACAGTAACTGCCTGACCGGCCTCATTTTGGAAAAAATACGGCCCGATGATGCCGCCAGCCCATAAACCGCACCAAACAGTCACTCTTTGTGGGTGCATTGGTTTTTCGACAATCACTCTTGGATTATGATTCGCCCAAATGCGGCAATTCTGCTTATTGACGAATCCACTGAGGTGAAAATGTGCCTCATCACTGAAGATGATTTTCTTCGAAAATTGATCATCCACTGTTGCCATTTCTTGCCACCATTCTGACCATTGACGACGTTTGGAATGGTCAAGAGGCTTTAGTTCTTGAGTCAATTGCACCTTATAAGCGTGTAAATGCAAGTCTTTATGCATAATGTTCATCAACGACGAGCGTGAGAGGTGCAATTGTTGGGCACGACGACGAGTTGAGGTGGACGGCTCTTCAGCCACACTATCGCGAATAGCAGCAATATTTTCTGCAGTACGAGCTGTACGAGCATGCACTGGTGTTTTAATATCTCCTACAGACCCGGTTTGCTCAAATTTTTGCACGATTTTTCCGATTGTACGCACATTTGGACGATTAAATTGACCGAAAAAATCACGAAGTGCACGATATGCATTTTGATTTGAACGCCTATTTTCATAATAAGCCTGAATAACTTTAACGCGTTGCTCGATTGTGTATCTTTCCATGGTTCAAATTGAGTTAGTCTAAAATTGAGAAATGTCAAATGAAATGCAGAAAAAAACTTGACGTTTAGGCGTGGTTCACATTCAACATCGACCCTTACAATTTAACCACCCTTTACATGTCGAGAAGCAGTTTCGGGCGGGCGTCTGCCACCGCCTTCAACACTTCTGCCGGTACGCCGTCGGGACCTGGGGCCTTTCTGTTCTGCAGTGAGTTGACCGCGTCCATCAGCTCCTCCTCATTAAATAACGTAATGTCCTCAATCCTGATGTCGAGGTCCTCCTCGGTCCTCGGTGGGTGAGTCGGCAATAGGGTAACTACGATGTTTTTCATCCTATTCAGGTCCATGCTCTCTCCTTCCGAGAAAGGTTCTAGTTTCCGCGTCACTATCCTGTAGCTCAATCCCCATGGGTCTTTATTTACGCCCCTACGTCCTCGGGTTGCTTTCCTTCGCAGTAGGAGGCGTCGTTTTTGCTGACTGGCGATCTCGTCGGTCCACCAATATGCTGCCTGCTTGTTCGCTGGTCGCGCTTTCTCGGCATTGACGCTTTACAGGCTTGCAGTACTAGCTGCATCGTTTCGTCCACCAATTCTTCTGCACTTGGGTTTTCAACGTGCGTCGAGATTCTCCGTCCGTTGAGGATCGCTATACCCAATTTCCTCTTGTCCATTTTGGCTACGTTCCATCTTGTTGGTAGGTCCCTGTTTATCCTTGGTGCGTTTCTTTCTTCAAATAATTCGAACGTGATGTATTGGTGGTCGCTGCTGGTGAAGTCCTCAATCACCGTCCATTTTCTCACACATGGCACTGCGCGTTTCGATGCAAACGAAATGTCTGGTATCGTTCCTCCGTAGCCTGGACGTCGGAAAGTCGCAGTCGAACCGGTGTTGAGCACTGTGAGGCTTAATCTTGAAACCATTTCCATTATTCGCCTGCCTCTGCCGTTTGGATGCGGCATGTCCCATTCGATCGCTCGCGCATTAAAATCTACAGCCACAATAATTTTTCCTTCCATGTCCCGTAGTTGGTCTTCCAGGCTGTTGAGCTTCTCTTAAAATTGCCCGATGCCTTCATTGGGCGTGAAGTAGCAGCTCACGTAGTGAACGTCCCTCTGTTTAATCCAGACAAAGCCGTTTCCTCTTCTGTGATCTTCTACTCGGCCTTTTCCGGGATTCCGGACCCAAATGGCTGCAGTGCCCAGGTTGTCCGCGTGCCAGTTCGCATTTACTTTATCACGATATTGTTCACTGATAATAATCACATCACATGTTTTTTCGCGCACCAGTTGTGTAAGGAGGTCGTCGGCCGTCCTGCTCCTGTTCAGATTTCCTTGAAGTACCCTTGTCATTTCGGGTTCCTGTTTTAGCACTTTCCAACGCCAATAATAATAATAATAATAATAATAATAATAATAATAATAATAATAATAATAATAATAATAATAATAATAATAATAATAATAATAATAATAATAATAATAATAATAATAATAATAATAATAATAATAATAATAATAATAATAATAATAATAATAATAATAATAATAATAATAATAATAATAATAATAATAATAATAATAATAATAATAATAATAATAATAACAATAATAATAATAATAATAATAATAATAATAATAATAATAATAATAATAATAATAATAATAATAATAATAATAATAATAATAATAATAATAATAATAATAATAATAATAATAATAATAATAATAATAATAATAATAATAATAATAATAATAATAATAATAATAATAATAATAATAATAATAATAATCCCTGCCAAGTGTGTCGCCTTGCCGTGGTGGGGGAGCTTGCGTTTCTGCAATGAACTTTGGAGCTTGGCCGGCGGGGGCTCTGGCCCCTGGCACGTCTGACCCTGCCGGACAGGTCCAGGGGGAGCAGGCAGACTAAGAACACACAACATCAAAAGCTACGGTGGAAGGCATCGTGCCTACGGCTGCATGGCCGCAATGATGTAAACTAAAGCGGTCGCGAACGATCCCTGCAGGGCACTGGGTGGAACCCTGCAGTATTTACACCTTACCTGGACAAGGCGGCTCTGCCTAGGCGGACCTACATTCCGACCTACTTGTGGGATTAATATGGAGAAACTTTGAAAAGAAATAAAACCTAAACAGAAGAAGGAGTTGGTAAAAACATCGACCGAGGAGGAGCTTAGGACAATAGGAGAACTCGCGACGGACTATATCGGGGGAGAGTCGAACGATGATAGCTTGACGAACGTGACCGAAAATGTCAACCTAAAAAAGAGAAGTAGACTTCAGTCATGTTCGTCAACAGGCACTGAAGATCGATCCCTACATCAGAAGACAAAGAAATTAATATTCAGAAAGAGAGAAACGACACCACCACCCGTGGAAGAGAGTAAAACGGTTCCACCTGTCATCGGAAATATAAGGAGGCATCGAGAAGAACCTGAAACCTCCTCATTCGACGATGACAATAAGAACGAACCCGATTTGACAGAGTTATTACAACTCATTCATGAGACCGCGACAAAAATGGCCAAGACAGCGGCCATACAAAAGAACGTCAACATGACAGTGAAAACGGGAATCAAAACGATTATCGAAACTGCGGACATGGCGCTACATAAGTACACAAAAACGGCTCCGAGAGAACGTCTTACAGACAACAGAAGAACCACAACTAAAACGAATAACGAAGAAACACCACAGACGAAACGCAAACAGGAGCCAACTGGAACCACGCGGGAGTCCTCCTAAAAAAGGCCTTCGACGACGGAACCGGTTGCAGCCTGGCAGACGGTGACAAAGAAAAAACCGGACAAGACAAAAAAACGGACGAGCGAAAAACCCAAGGCTGACCGGAACAAGCCGACTCCCTGGTCACGGGGGACAGCCGTCCTGGTTAAGCCGGGAACAGGCATGACGTACTCGGACATAGTACGAAAAATACGGACGACGGCTGATCCGAAGAGGAACCACGTGCAGGTGACGACTCTGAGGAAGACCAAAAACGGCCTGTGTCTATTAAAACTACAGGCAGACGCCAATTACAGGACGCGGTCGGCGAAACGGGCAGTGTCCGGACCATGAGCTCCAAAATTCAATTGGAGATCATGGACCTGGACTGTGTCGCGACTGCAGCCGACGTGACAGACGCGCTCGAACGGGAAACAGGAAAAGACGTGGACTTCCGGGTCCACATCTTCGGTATGAACCGCGCCGAGCAATACATGGCCGTCTGTGACCTTGAGTCACGTGAGGGCGGCGCGCTGCTCCGGCGGGGACGGATCGGGATTGGGTGGACGCATTGCCACGTCCAACAACGACTGACAGTAACGAAATGCTACAGATGCCTTGGCTATGGTCACGTTAAGGCAAACTGTACAAACATGGACGGGATAAATTGCTGCCGAAAGTGCGGCACACATGGACATTACGCGACGGACTGCAAAAACGAACCGGTCTGCCCTCTGTGCACCGAGGCCGGTCATAAGGACGTAGCGCACCTCGCCGGATCCGGAGGGTGCGCGATATTTCGGGCCGCGCTGGAGGAGTGCAGGAAACAGGCCGGACAACGGACAGAATAATACAGGGAAACCTGAACCAAAGTAGGACAGCAGACATGCTACTACCACAGATAGCTGATGAACACGACGTGAACATCCTGCTCCTGTGTGAACCGTACAGGAGAAGGACGACTCAGACGTACATCACGAATGAGACAGAGACAACAGCTATCTGGGTGAGGGGTGCTACCCGACCTCGGATGACTAACCGCGGTGTCGGGGATGATTACGTCTGGGCTAAAGTCAGTGGTGTCACTTACGTCAGCGTCTACCTGACGCCCAACTGCGCCGCGGCGGATTTCGAGAGGAAAGTGGCGCTCCTTGAAGATGGAATCAGGGATCTGCCTGGAGACGTTATTATCGGGGGCGACTTCAACGCGCGGGCGATCGAGTTGGGAATGACAACAACGAACAAACGTGGACGGTTACTGCTGGAGATGGCTGCAAGGCTGGACCTGGTAGTAGCCAATACAGGAAACATACCGACGTACAGACGACTAGGGTTTGGAGACTCCATCCCTGACGTCACAATGACATCGGACGGAATATCGCCACGGATAGGACAATAGCGGGTGTTCGACGGATATACGGCCAGCAACCACCAGTACGTTGTCTTCGAAGTGGCAGGACAAACGGCGACGAGACGGACGACGACCCAGCACCCTCCGCGGTAGAGCCTCAACAAACTCGACGTACAAAAATTTTCGGAGAAGCTGGTGGTAGCACCAGCACCGATAACAAAAGTCCGCCCTGAGCTAACTGGCCGGCAAAGGACGGAAATACTGGTGGACGAGACGGCCAAACTGACGGACCGGCTGTGCAACAGCACAATGCAGAAATGATGACATCGACAGAACAGGCAACCACAATACTGGTAGACGGACAAAATAGCCGAGCTGCGCAGGGTCTGCTTGGCAAGCCGACGACTAGTAACGAGGGCTGGGGGAAGACCCGAAAGGGAAAACCTCCAAGCCACATATAAGACAACACGGAAAGCACTGACGAGCGCGATACGGAATAGCAAGTCGCGTTGCTGGAAGAGGCTCTGCGAGGAGGTGGATCAGGATCCCTGGGGTACTGGTTACAAAATCGTAACCGGTAAACTAGGGGCCCGGGTACCACCAGAACTCAAAGACGCCGAATCCGCACGACGGATCGTCGACGGCTTATTTCTTACACACCTGATACGGACGGACGTTACAGACGACACGGACACACCGGCAGCCCCCATCTTCACGGCGGAAGAGCTCACTAGGGCATCCAACGCAATGAGGACTGGTAAGGCACCGGGACCGGACGGAGTACCGGCGGAGATTATCCGGCTGATGGTCAACCTGAGGCCGGAGATATTTCTCGACCTGTACAACACGTGCTTGACGACGGGGACGTTCAGCGCCCGAAGGAAGGCGGCGAGACTAGTTCTCATCCCCAAAGGTAAGGGCGACCCCAATACACCGTCAGCCTACCGGCCGTTGAGTTTACTTGACACGACGGGTAAACTCTACGAACAATTACTGAGACCGAGACTGACGGACGTGATACAGACCAACGGAGGTCTTTTAGACCTGCAGTTTGGCTTCAGGCGGGGTCGATCGACGATTGGAGCGATCCAAAAAGTGGTCGACTCCTTCCTGGAATTAGACAAACATTGCCACGCAGCACGACCAATCGTTCTGCTGGCGACCTTAGACGTCAGGAACGCCTTCAACTCGGCTAGGTGGGTCGATATCCTGGAGGCGCTTGAAAGCAACTTCGGGGTTCCGGCTTACTTGGCTCGGGTGGTGGAGGACTACCTGAAAAACAGACAGATTACGTATGAGACAACTGAAGGACCGGTGACGAGGCAAATCACCGCCGGGGTCGCACAGGGGTCCATACTGGGACCAGATTTTCGGAACGCACTGTATGACAGCTTGCTTAGGCTGGAAATGCCGCTCGGCGTACTCCTTGTCGCTTACGCTGACGACGTGGCGGCGGTGATCACCGAGTGGTCTCCGGATCTGGCACAGCTAAAACTGAACCAGACGATGCGACGAGTGGAAAGATAAATGACGGACCACGGACTACAACTCGCGACAGAAAAGACAGAACTGACGTTCCTTAGTTGAAGACGTATACAGACGAGACTCCCCATGTGGGTCGGGACGGACGAAATCGTGGCCGGGGGGGAAGTCAAGTATCTGGGGGTAACTCTAGATACGAAGATGACCTTCTGGCCTCATATACAAAAAACAGCCCAGAAGGCGGCCAAGAGGATAGCATCCTTAAGCCGCCTGATGGCAAACACGACTGGACCGAGACCGGGGAAAAGACGACTTCTAATGGCGACGGCCCACTCGATCCTCCTTTACGGCGCAGAGATCTGGGCAGATGCCCTGAAGACAAAGAAGTACTGCCACGCGATGACGACGGTACAAAGACGGGGTGCGCTGAGGATCAGCTGCTCCTATCGAACTGTCTCTGCAGAAGTAGTTTTAGTGGTGGCCGGCGTAATCCCCGTGGACCTCCTAGCTTTCGAGCGAAAGAGGATCTACGGGAAAAGCGCGGACATAAGACGGGAGGGTGCGGCAGTTGCGGAGCGTAATAGGACGATACAGACTTGGCAATACCGATGGACAGAAGAACGTACAGGCAACTGGACGAGACGACTGGTAAAGGACCTGAGACCGTGGATCGGAAGGTAGTTTGGGGACGTGAACTTTCACGTTACCCAGCTCCTAACCGGACACGGCTACTTCCGAAGGTACCTTTACAACATGAACAGAGTACGGACGCCAGACTGTAAGTACTGCGGACACGAACGAGACGACGCGGAGCACACATTTTTTGTGTGTGACCGCTGGACAGGACCCCGATTGGAACTCGAGACGATTGTTGGTAGCATCACTCCGGACAACATTGTCCGGATGATGCTCCACTCAACAGAATGGTGGCAACTAGTTGCCACCTATACAGAGACGATACTGCGACGAAAAAACGAAGATGGCTGCCTCGCCTAACCGAGCAGACGGACTGACGTGACGCGACAGGTTACAGACAGCAAGACGAACGGACGAACACAGACAGAACCCTCAGCCAGAAGTAATATCAAAATAGTTCCTGGTCTGGGGGAGGACAACAACAAGGAGAGGGCGGTTTAGTTGGTAGGTCTACTTTTTTGGGAGTCCCACATACCCCCCCAGTTCGAAAGGCTGTGGGATATCCGTAAAAAGGATTCCGCAACTCCTTGTATAAAAATAAATAATAATAATAATAATAATAATAACGTGGAGCAGGCATATAAAAGAGGACTAAAATGTCATGGAGCAACTAGTCACGCTCCAGCCCCCAAGACGATCACACGAACGCTGAATTCCTAAAAAGTCTAGGGCTTCGACTTATTGTTGGTGGCAGAAAATAACGTGCGTAATATTTTGCTGCAATGGAGGGGGCTTTACACGTGCAATCAGCCATCGCATTCGACGAATCTGTAGCGCATTATGAGATACATGCACGTCAACCTTATACATCAACCTTCAATAACAGTGATGAAGTCCGCATATCCATTCAACATCAAGATCAATGCCTCTTGCCCTCGCGAAGTACTCTACATGTGTGTGGTAAATTGTTGAAAGCGACCGGTGCTGCTGTGACAACAACGAAGCTGGTGAACAATGCCATTTTACATCTGTTTGAAGAAATTCGCTACGAGATCAATGCCATTGAGATTGATAGATGTAAGAATGTTAGTATAACTAGCCTCATGAAAGGCTACGCACCCTTCAATCCTGGTGGAAGCGCAATGATTGAAAATTCTGGTTGGCTTGACGTCGAGGAAACCAAACAGCTCACAAGCTAACGAAACAATGGCTCTTTTGCGCGACAAATTCAATGGCCGTGTTATCTCACGTGGTGGCGATGTCAATTGGCCGCCAAGATCATGTGATTTGACACCGTTGGACTTCTTTCTTTGGGGTTATTTGAAAGAAAAGGTGTACGTCGATAAGCCAGCAACAATTCAAGAGCTAAAGGATGAGATAATTCGGCACATTAACGGCATAGAACCTCAATTATGCCTAAGCGTCATCGAAAATTTGGACCATCGGATGGAGGTGTGCCGCCGAGGTCGCGGCGGCCATTTGGCCGATATTTTGTTCCATACATAATTGAACCATACCATATTATCAGGGGTACAAATTGAAAATGCGGGTTTGATAACAGATGGCGTTACTAACGCTATACGCATCAGGCAGTACTGTGACTATGTTCATGTCAAAGCTACGTCTTATAGCTTTAATTTTCAGTATGTGTCAATTTGTCGCAGTGTCAAATTCATAGTTTTTTTGAGCTCTCAATATGTCGAGTTTCGTGCCAACAAAACAGCATTTGCGGGAAGTTTTAATTTACTTCTTTAATTTGAAGAAAAGTGCTGCTGAAGCACATCGATTGGTCTCCGAGGCTTATCCGAGTCATGTTCCATCGGTTTCAACGTGCGAGAGATGGTTTGTGCGGTTTAGAAGTGGTGATTTTGACGTTGAGGACAAAGAGCGGCCGGGCCAAGTGAAAAAGTTTGAGAATGCTGAATTGGAGGCAATACTCAATGAAGACTCGTGTCAAACTCAACAAGAGCTCGCAGATTCATTGGGAGTGACACAACAAGCCATTTCCCATCGTATAAAAGCCCTCGGAATGATCCAAAAGCAAGGACATTGGGTGCCGTATGAGCTGAAGCCGAGAGACGTCGAGCGCCGTTTTTTTGCATGCGAACTGCTGCTCGAACGGCAAAAACGGAAGGGTTTTTTGCATCGCATTGTCACTGGTGATGAAAAGTGGATCCATTACGATAACCCGAAGCGCAAAAAATCATATGGTTACCCCGGCCATGCATCATCATCGACGGCCAAACCAAATATTCACGGCGCCAAGCTCATGCTCTGTATTTGGTGGGACCAGCTGGGTGTGGTGTATTATGAGCTATTGAAATCGAACGAAACCATCACAGGAGCACTATACCGAACTCAATTGATGCGTTTGAGCCGCGCACTCAAAGAAAAACGGCCACAATACGAGCAAAGACACGACAAAGTAATTTTGCAACATGACAACGCTCGGCCACATGTTGCAGCGCCGGTCAAAACATACCTACAAACGCTGAAATGGGAAGTCTTACCCCACCCGCCGTATAGCCCAGATATTGCTCCTTCCGATTACCACCTTTTCCGATCGATGACACATGGCCTAGCTGACCAGCGCTTCCATTCTTACGAAGAAGCCCAAAAATGGGTCGATGACTGGATAGCAGCCAAGCCGGCCGAATTTTTTCGCGACGGTATCCGTAAATTGCCAGAAAGATGGGAAAAAGTTGTGGCTAGCGATGGACAATACTTTGAATAATTCATTTGTTACCATTTTTTCAGAATAAACGTTCAAAAATAGAAAAAAATCCCGCATTTTCAATTTGTACTCCTGATATCATAATAAAAAGAATTGACAATAATTTCCTAAATAATTTGTGTTTTATTCAAAATCAACATCGGCCCTCAAAATTTAACCACCCTTTATATATACGAAATAATTTATTAATTCATCAATATTTCTTAAAATATACAATTCTACCTTTTTCAACTATTTATATTTCAATTAACCTTTCCATTATGATTATTCTTAATAAATTAAAAATCTATAATATTAATTAATTATTTATTATCAATAATTCTAACACCCTAACTAAATTATTTTTGTTCGCCAATAAACTACCAATCAGAAGAATGCCCCCTATATTTGTATTCATAATAAAATAATTTTCCTTCTATTTAATAAATTGAAATAATAATTAAATTATTATTTTTATTTTCATTATTATATCTTCAATGACATTTCTATTTTATATAAGACTATACCTCTTTTTCATAATTCAATTTAACTGAAATAATGAAATAATCTTAATAAATAAATTTATTAACCTCAAATCAATTAAATTTATAAATTTCATAATTTTAAATTCATTTATTAAATTTATGATAAAATAAAGATTTTAAGTTAAAAAAACTATTAACCTTCAAAGTTAAAAATATTTCTAATTTAAATAAATTTTATTAGTAAAGAAGATATATTTTATCTTTTAAATAAATTTATAATTTATCACTTTTATTCAGACTCATTGCTATAATTTAAGTATACAGGGTGGCCGATTTATCTGAAGATATTGAAATATTTCGAAAACTACGCATTCGATCAAAAAAAGTTCTGAATAAAATTTGTTCGCCCGGAAGAGGGTCATCCAATCATACCAAAGTCGACCCCACCCCGTGGGGGCAACTTCAAAATCGTAAATAGGAACCCCCATTTTTTATTGCAGATTCGGATTCCTCATAAAAAATAAGTAACTTTTATCTGAAACATTTTTTTTCGATTCGTGATAGATGGCGTTGTAATCGCAAGAAACCTGATTTTTGCGAATATCTCGAGAAATTACACATCCGATCGAAAAAAGAAAAAACACGTGTTTAATTTTTCTAGAAGCTATTCAGCGATACGAAACTCGATCCACCCTCCCCCCATCCCTATTTAGGACTCACCTAAAAAACTAAAAGTAGTTGTTAACTTATTGATAAACGAATACATGCTTTCGATTGCGCCATGTGTGACAAAATTTAATATCAACAATAAAGTCAAATCAATGGATTTTTTCATGGAAAACCAGGAAAAAAATAGGGTTTTCCAATCACGATTTTGAAGCAACTTCCATTTTCACCACAATGGGTCGGGATGGAGGATGGAGGAGGGATGGGGGTAGGGATGGATCAAGTTTCGTACCGCTGAATAGCTTTTAGAAAAATTACACATGTGTTTTTTCTTTTTTCGATCCGATGTGTAATTTCTCGGGATATTCGCATAAATCAGGGTTCTTGCGATTACAGCGCCATCTATCACGAATCGAAAAAAAAAGTTTCAGATAAAAGTTACTTATTTTTTATGGGGAATCCGAATCTGCAATAAAAAATGGGAGTTGCTATTTACGTTTTTTAAATTACCCCCACCCCCACCCCAGGGGGTGTGGGTGAGGGGTCGACTTTGGTATCATTGGATGACCTTCTTCCAGGCGAACAAATTTTATTGAGAACTTTCTTTGATCCGATGGGTAGTTTTCGAAATATTTCAATGTCTTCGGATATATCGGCCACCCTGTATATATTGTAACGTGGCAGAATACTCGGGCTACGTCCTCCTCGCTCGACGGATACCAACGCGATCGCACAGGGCTGTAGGGGATAAATTTCATACTTTATTTATTATTATTTGATTTTTTTTTTTGGTTTATTATTTTTTTTTATATTACGATTTGTACGACCGGACGGAGGAGAGCACCACATTGGCCGATAGCGGGCCTCTGGATTCAACTTTGTGCACCGACAGGCACTTTACATCTTTCTCTATTGGGAAATATCATTGTCCCGCTGGATGTTTATCTATCAGCGATACGCCGCTATCTGTCGTCAGCTAGCACATACTGGCAGCGATCCATCAGTCGTATAGGGTTCACCGGCCGGACAGGACTACACATCCCGATGATCGGTTGTTAATTTATGCGTCGTCCAGCTGAGGCGCTCCGGCGACACCGATTTTCCCAATTAAGCGAGTTCAGACCGTTAGGAGGGGATCAGAGTTCACGAGCACGCGTGCCGGCAGGACCTCAGGGCTTTTTCCCGGTGATCGTCGAGTAAGGTGGACGTTCTCTTTCTCTTTGGCGGTCCCGTTCAACCGCTGGCATCATTCGAAAACAATAATTATCTAACGATCAACCTACTCGAAATTTATATCCGCCACTATATATTATCTGGATACGAGGAGTGAGGCTGGGAAGATACTCGAGATTTCCCGGAAGTCGAGGAACATCGTCATCGTCCCGGTTATTTTATCATTCAATTTCTTCACTATTAGTCTATTCGAGCTTGGTCACACCTGTGACTCTTGTACACCGCGTGCAGAGTATTAACTTGTATCGGGAACAGCGGCGTCTATAGAATGTTACATCGAGATCGTTTGATTGGTAGAAGCCGGGAGGAAGTCCTTGCGTTACTTAATTGTGTTTTTTCTTGCTAACGTTAAAACCGTGCGCGAGTTAGGCCGTTATCCCGGTGTGTGCTTGTTTGTGTGGGATTTGAACGGGATAGACCGCGTCGCTGATTTTACCGAATTATTGACTTGAGATCGATCTATATGACTTAGTTTATTTCTCTTTTATTCGTCTGATTATCTTGAACTATGTGTCGTTAACACCGTGGTTCTAATTACACTAACGGACCTTAACGTAGCATACCTTATTTATTTTATTTATTTTATTTATTTTATTTATTTTATTTATTTTATTTATTTTATTTATTTTATTTATTTTATTTATTTTATTTATTTTATTTATTTTATTTATTTCTGGAGGAGTGCGTGTTCGACCGTCGTCCCGTCTTTGGTACTTGGTCGTGAGGGACTAGTACGGTCTAAAGCTTATCTCGTTTTGTCAAGCTGTTCGCTACTTTGATTATTTCGATTATTATTGGTCTTATTATTTATGAATATTATTCCGGAAGTCAGTCATTTAATTAGGGTTTTCTCATTTTTATTTTATATAATTTGGGGTTTTATTAAACATTGTTCGTTCTCGACTTATTGTCGGTTGCTTGCCAGCGATTTTTGAGATAGGAGATTCGAACTAGTCTAAGCCCGCGTACGTGACCTTCCGACGTCCCGTTGTTATAGTTTTTGAATATATGTGGGATTAGCCCGGAATAGGCCGTATCGTGAGCTGTACGTTGAGGCAACCTGGTATCTGACTTTGTCTGCGATTATTGTTCGAAATTCGAAGCGAGCGTGGTAGGCTATATAACGTCTACGGAGTATGAGAGTGAGAGAGAGAACGGGATAATTGACACTGCCGAATTAATGATTAAAACCAAGGTACCTAATTATGTTTAGAAAATTGTTAAAAAGCTTGACTGCATTTTACAGGACATTTTGTTTCAATTCTTCATCGATGTTTATTGGAAGTTAATAATTGTCTGCTAAGAAATAAAGAAGTTGCCCGAGCGGCATTTGTAAGTCCCGTACCTGCTATTGTTTTCTAAATTATTTATTGGTGTTATTTTATTAATTTGACTTTGTTTATTGTTCTTGTCTTGTGCATTTATTGACTACATATTACTAACTGATTTTATTTATGTATTTTAATGACTTATTTTAACCAATTGACTTTATTCGTGTTTTATTTGGTCTAATTCTTGACTTGACAGTCCAAACCACCCACTCTACCTCGAACAGTTGTAGCTGGCTTGGGTTGAGGCTGGTCATCTACCTCTTTATTTTTTCCTTCCTGCGCGGAAGCGCCTGGCGCCTAACTCGAAAGAGAAAACAAAAAGGAAGGAAAAAATAATTTGACCATCATAGGTAACGTGGTGCGTTGAGGAGCAAATTTACGTTACAATATATAAATATATATATATTCCTACCCACAAAAACGACCTCCCTATGCGGCCTATATCTTTGTGCTGGACTGCCCTTAGGCATAACTTAGCGGGAAGGGCCCTAGCCCTTTCTATCAGCAGAGTACAACTCCAACGGTTGAAAGCGGTAGTTACTGCAGACCGTCGTAGATTTGTCTAGTGTTCATGCTGACCACATAGTCAATAATTAAATCATGACCTATACGATTTGACAGACGTATGTATATATGCAGAATTTATTTCATAGTATCGTCGATCGTGTCACGACTGCATGTTGAAGATTTCTCCTCTTTCTTACACTCTTCGTCGTCGTCTGTCGATCAAACATCCATAAACGATTCTCCTTTAAATGGGTGCTCGCGAAGCCAATTTTTTATTTGGAAAGCCTGACGCAATGCACAGTGCAAATCCGATGTATCGCTTATCATAGCGTATCTGAAGCATTTCCGGAAAGATTTCGGCATAAATGTGTACGATGGTGAGACATCCCCATCCTCCAGGTTGGAAATTTCACGACTCGTGTTATCGCGGAGGAGTATAGCCTTCTCGTGACCGCGCGTATAGATACGTTTTGATTTTCACGAAATTTCACGCAAGTTAGCGTATACTTGTTTGCAGCTCACATCGCCCTCGTACCATTCAAGACCGTGAAAAAATCTTGAAAGAAAATTATTCTGGCTTCTCGAATTCTGTGGTAGTTCGGCAAAGTGGCATGGTCGTGCGGCGATCCAGCGAGCAGAGTACCGTCTATCCACCGGTACCACGGCAATTTCCTTCGGAAAAAATTCCGAGTCTTTGTCACCCATTCCTTGTGTATCTACGACGATATCCATTTTCACGTCTAATCCATGCAGATGCTCAAGTTCGACTGATTGGCTACTTACAAAGACGTTTCTACGGCGCTTAGCACGAGACAATTTTACCCCGACATCAGCACATTTCTTCGCTTATTCGGTAAAATCGACGATTACCTGGCGAGAGGCATCGATTTCAAGGACATCATCATATTCCGCGTAGACAATACAATGTGCCGTTGAAGCAAGCGCCTCCTGAAATCGTACCTCTATTATCACATGCTTTATTAAATTGCAATGTGAACTTTTTTCACTCTCAGGCTAAGCATAGCATGCGCGAGATCGATATACTCATCGCCCTGCGCGGGAATAACAAATTCAATGCTTGAATCATCTGTTAGTGAATAAATTGGTTTATAATACAATTTATCCAATTGAACCTTTGAATAGTTGTTTTCATTGGAATACGCGTTCCGCTGTGTCTGGTGTGATTATAAGTATATAAAAAATTTTGTAAAACATCGCTGAGACGCTTATTTCGCGTGATCTAGCTCCGAGCGATTTTTTCCTGTTTCCTAATTTGAATAAATTTCTTGGGGGAAAAAAAATATAAGTCAAATGCTGAAGTGGAACACGCTGTAAACCAGTACTTTTCTGGTTTATACCTTCAATTTTTTTTGACGGTTTAAAAGGATGGGCGAAACGTTGGACCAAATGTGTCGAGTTACAGGAATACTACGGCGAGAAATACATTTTATTTTGCTTCGAAATATGTATTTTTCTTAAAAAGGCCAGAAACTTTTCAAATAGCCCTCGTAATCGAAAACTGAAAAATACTGTGTGCTTCCTTATTGATCTAATATATCATTAACATTCGGTATGGAATACGCATCAGCAACTTGTTTTTCATTCAGCGATGGGTAGTCGAATACTACCAGGTGTACAAGTACGAAATGCGGATATTTTTTCTAAAAAAACATGTTAAATTCGGAAGAATGATAAAAAGTGCTTTATTCAAAGTATGCTCCATCGCTTGTTATACATTTTTCCCATCTTTCAGGCAATTTGTGAATACCACAACAGTAAAAATCTTCCTTTTTTGCTGCGAGTTATTCATCGAGCTATTTTTTCACATCTTCGTTAGAACCAAAGCGCTGCTCAGCAAGTGCGTAACCCATCAATGCAAACAAGTGGTAATCCGAAGGAGCCAAGTCTGGTGAGTAAGCCGCATGGGGTAGAACTTCTCAGCTGAGTATTTCCAACGTGTCGCGAACCGGTTTTGCCGTATGTGATGAAGCATTGTCATGAAGAAAAATATCTTTGTGTTATCTATTTCGGTATTCTGGCCTTTTCTCAAGCAGCAAACGGTTCATATCGGTCAATTGTAGTTGGTAACGTTTAGTATTAACCGTTTACCCAGGTTTTAACAGTTCATAATAGACCACGCCCTTCTGACCTCACTAAACACAGAAAACCGTTTTTCTGTCAAAGCAATTCGGTCTTGCGGTCGATGTGGATGGTGCGCTTGGGTCTACCCATAACTTTTTACGCTTGGGATTCTCAAAATAAATTGACTTTTTATCCCCTGTAACTATACGATGCAAAAACGACTTCCTTTTGTACCGAGCGAGCATAATGTCACATGTGTTTTTGCACTTTTCCATTTGCCTGTCGTTCACCTCATGTGGTACCCATCTACCGGTCTTCTGAATCTTTCCCGTCTCTCGTAGCCGATTGGAAACAGCTTGTTGACTAACGCCCAATTGCTTGGCGAGTTGTTTTTGTTTGAACACAACAACACAGTGCTATGCACACACTTTTCCAATTTATCAGTCATGTGCGTCTGATACTTGTTGATGACACAACAAAATGGCGCAGTGTCAAATCTTTATAGCACAAACTGCATTCCTGCGCCATCTGTTGTCTGAAATCCGCATTTCGTACTTGTATACCTAGTTCTCTCCATTTTTGATTACCTTGAGAGTCGGCTTTCTTGGGTGTCACTCATAGGGCACCCAAGAAGGGTGGAGAGTATGAATTTTCTTTTTCCGAGCATATCTTCAATTTTTTTCTTGATTTCAAAAAAATCTTAGCTTCTTTCCGTTTCTATCGAATTCAGAGAGACAACGTTTTCCTTATGAATGCATTTATTAAAATCATCACTATTTAACCCTTTGCGGACCGAGCGCACTTCACCGTTTCGTTCTAGCAGGTCCGCGCTGAATTCGCAAGTGCGTACCAGCCAACATGCGATGTCGAGCTACACTCGACATAGGACGTGCCAGAACAAAATGCGATGTCGAGTCACACTCGACATAGGACCATAAAGGGTTTAACTGTCATACCCCATTGGTATCTCTGCTTTTGTCCAATCTAAAGAAACAACACTTTTTCCATCAATACTGTTATTACAATACAGAAGGGATTCTATCCTTTCCATAGGCATAGTATTTCCCAAAAAATCTGAATCGAGCTCCCTCAATCCTCCATCAAGTGGTGCAGTCACCCCTGTGAAGTGTAGGCGAGACTTATAATTACCACAATTTCTTTTCATCTCTATCGAATCCGGATAGATAATGTTTTCTTTATGTATAATTATGTTTACAGGTTCCATACAAGTGCTATTTTTGATCAAATTTGACGTTCAAATTTCCGTAAGGCTTTGGGCGTCGATCTGCAATTTGTCAATTTCTTCTTCTATTTTTACTTTATGATAATTCGTACACAATATATTTTTTCCAAACCAGTTTCGCAAGTAACTTTAATTATTTCTCCTGAATTTCATCTTTCTTCTTTTACATTTTCCAAAAAATAAAAAATATTCTCTGAAAAATTTTCAGCATTTCTGCGGGCTATTATCTGTATCGAGAGCTCATTCTTACCCGACAGAGAAAAACCCTCTTGATTGTTTCTTTTTAAATTATCTTCATTTTTAAAATGACCCGGCTCCTTAGATAGCTCGATTTCTTTTTCCCTTTTACTTGAATCGTCAATATGATCTTTTATTTTTGTGCTATGAATTAGTTCCTCCGATGACACGAATTCTAGTACTGGTACTTGGACTTGAACCGAATACCTATTGCTATCAGTCATGTAAATACAAGCTTTACAATTATCATTAATGACAAACCCGCTTTCTATGTTTATACCTTCACCTGTGTCTGGGAGAGGGTGATAGCCTTCCCGTAAATCCAAATTTTTTACTCTCGCGAAGCATAATTTGGTGGACTTTACAGGGATAATAATAATTTCCTGAGTTGCAAATTCTTACATTCTGCATTTTCAATTGTCTTTTTTCGCAATCAATTTTCAATTAGTTGTTTGCAATAATGACACTCCCTACCCATTTCGGTGGGCCTATCATTATTATTATCAAAATTTCTGCGATTATCATATCGATAACTATTCAACGGCTATGAATTATTATTGCAAAATGGGCAAATATGCGGTACCTGTTCGCGTGGCAAGGACATCAATTTAAGAGAGTCGGAGGAAGACGGTAATATCTACATATTAGCCAAATGACCGTAACTTTTACAAAGTGGACAAAATGCACGTATATGTCCTAGTTACTTCCTTTCCGGAGGAAAAATTTTATAATAACGATCGGCAGTGTGTCCGCGGTTATTAAAGACTTAGCATCTAGTAGATAATGGGGCTTCGAACTTGGGTTTATTGTTATTTGGGGGGGGGGGGGGAAGATTTTGAAACATTTGTCCGCCGAGTGCCCAGTTTTCTAATAGATCTGACGTACCATATGCTCTGTCCTTTAGCGTTGTTTCTCGAATTTTGTAAACCAACAACCAATGCCTGGCTAGACTTCTACGTCGAGAATACCTAGCATTGTACCCTTTTTTATTGCAAAGCTGTCAATATACTTGTTCGCTTGCCACCACGTGCAATCCCCGTTTCACCTCAGGTTCATTAACCTTTGAACCCGAAATTTTCAGCCCATCACTACGCAGGGCTGCCTGTGACACTTAACTTTTTTTCTGTTTGAACTGCGAGTTTAATTAATTCGTTAATCAGATTCTCTATTGTTCCGAAAGTCTGCCCCTGTATGGTGCGTCTGGGGTTCGCTAATTATTTTTATGCGAACTGCTTTTACCAAATTTAATTCAGCTCCTGGCCCTATCATACCCAAGGCCTCCTTGCATCCTTGACTAACCATACTGAGTGATAAAAAATGACTGTCATGATTTGGTATGACAGCCAGGGCATCTTGAAAAGACAACGTTTGGTTATTATTAACCATTGTTGGGGGTGTATTTGGTGATGAATCATTGTACTTATTGTTAGTTGTTGTTAATTTAGGGATTATAGCAGGCGCAGGGCTAGGGTGTATTCGTGTTTCCGGGCTCGACTGAACGCTCGAAATTGTCCACGCTAATTTCGGGGGATTTTACTGACCGACCTAGATCCTCACTACTACTCCTCACTTTGTACAATCTCAACTGTATCGGATGAATGTGTTTCGTCTTCTTTATTTTCGTGGGGTTGAGTGATGATAATATTATTAGAAGTTAACTCGAGAGATTGTATGTTATTGTCTTGATCAAACTTCATTACTTGTCCTCTATAGGTAGGAGTTTCAGTTAATTTCTCGGACTTTGAATCGCCAGTCAGCACAACAAAAATCTTATTTGAACTGATGGAAGGGGGAGTTTTATGGGAAACTGGAGTCGTTTTGAGTATCTCGGGAGGTGAATTGCTGGGACTATTACTCGGAGACTCGGTTATAGTTTCAAGTGTAACATTTAAAAAATTATCCTTCGTAGGTATTTTTCTTTTTTCCTCAGGATACTCGTGAATTACTGAATCTTAATAATTGCTTACCTTTGAACGAGTTGACCTCATTTGTGATGTATTTTATACAAATATATCTTTGAGTATAACGCATCAATGAAACAGGCAACAAAATATAAAACAACTATTAGAGTATAAAATGTGCAGAGGGAGGGGGTAGAGAACAGGAACCACTTTACTTTAATTATATATACATTTTTTTTAATGATGGACCCTTTATTTCTTTAATCTCGATTTAAAATTTTCTTGAGGTGAATTTAAATGTGGTTTTTCCTTGAGGAGGATGATCTGGTGGTTTTTCAATATCTCCGTATAAATGATACGAGGTTCGCAAGTAGACACAAATCGATGGCAACGTATCTCTTTTTTGGTGTGAGCCTCGTAGTCAGCAACAAGTTCGTCTAGGATTTATTTTGCTTAATTGCTCGAATTTCTTTAAGTGGATTTATCCGATTATTATCAGGTATTTCATGTTAAATGAGAAAACTCGGCGTGCCTGCGCCCACTACTCGGATCCCCGAGTATCATTGAGACGGCACGAGCGACGCGCGCAAGCGCGGCTGGCGCATGGCAACAGCCGGGAAGACGACGAGGAGTTCGTCTCGAGAAGCGCTACCAGGCAGACGTGCCACGTTCGATACGAGCACGATGTCAAAGAGTAGCCGAGAGAACGTCCGACGCATGGTCGTAATGCCCGCGCACGCGATAGAAAAGCAGTACCGTTCGAGTAAACCTTAAAATACACATTGCATAATACAATAATGTAACTTTACCGATTACCGGGATAATATCTGTAAGTGTTATTTATTTCACGCGAGCTCCCTCTCGATTATCAACCCGGACAAGCCCGCCTGCTAGCCTGCAAGCAGCAAAGCGCCTGCGAGCCACTCTGACAACTAACGGTAACAGGCTAATCTAGTAGAGTCGTATTAGATTAAAACGTCCGAAAAAAAATCGTTTTACATTCCGAAGTGGGATTCTCAAGTGCCCGGTTTACGTGGAAAATTCCAAAATTTAACGGGTGTGAAAAACGTTGAAAGACAAAAGGTCACAGCGGCAAAGACAAAGTGTTTATGGGTGATCAACCAGTGTACGGCCACGCGACTTGTTATTCGCGAAACCTAGCGGTGTTCGAACAATAGCGACTGGAGACAAAGGTCTCGAGAGCGTGTGTTTACGCGACTTGTCATTCACGAAATCTAGCGGCGCTGGAATAATAGTGACTAGAGACAAAGGTCTGGAAAGCGGGTGTTTACGCGAGTGGTTTTCGCGAGTTAAAGAAAACCGCGAGGAAGTGGTGAGAACCGAAGCGGCATGAGTGCCGTGAGTGAATTGAATTTAAAACGAGAAATTCTCGAAAAACGAACGCACATTAACGGACGAGTGAGACCTGATCGAAGGCCATACGAAGCATAGGTATAACGATGCGATCAATTAAATAAAACCTGGAAAGTAAACGTGCCACGACGGGCGTATTTGAAGCGATCGATGACCATTCGGGCGCATAGGTGCGCCGAAGCGATTAAGTGATAACCCCGGTACGTGAATTCAAACTGTGAAAATTTAATAAATCGCAAAAGTGTGAAAAATTAAATTTATAAACGCTGACGTATTGATTTTGCAAAGTGCAGTACGTCAACTCGAACAGTGAAAATTAGTAAACCGTGAAGTGTGAGTTCCATGAGACGGTACAGCCCCTAGGGGAATGCAGCCTGGAGGTCGACTCTGATGCCATAGACGAGGCGAGCGACAGCGATAGAGAAGTGGAGGCGGACCCCGCCAGCGAACTCTATCCGGAGGTGAGAATAATCGAGCCGGGATGTCCAGACAGCGCAATGATAGGAGGTACGGCCAGGGAGGCACGAGCATCAACCCCCGTCGGGAGAGTGAGTATCCTGCAAACGTCTGCCGAGCACAGTAATAGGACTAGAGAAGAGGAAAAAATAGATGATGAGCCGAGCGGTCAAGTAACGTGGAGGCGGGACTCCCACGGTTGGATGGAGGAATGCCCCTATGACATGCCTACCATGAGGGCATACTTGCCAAGGGCCAATCCTAGTGAAATGTCCCACCCACCAAGGCTGAGGCTCGACTCCAGGCCACCTCCCACGAGGGATCAAGCACCAAAGTGGGCGGACCCAAAGCAGCGGCGTTCACTGGGCTGCAGGCCCACTACGGTCAGACAAGCCCCGCCCGCCAGCCTGTCCCAACATTATGAAAGGCCTGACAAGGCCTACGATCACCACGCACGCAGCGATATCGCACCAAAAGCGATGCTCGCGAGATTGCGCCAACGGACGTACGTGCACACGTTGACGATTAAATAACATTACACTATGAACGACCTCTACCGTGGCATACTGCGAGCGGAACGGAGTGGACGACAACTGGAAACCCCAGTGTGAAGAAATTCGGAGAGAACTAAGACACGAACGAACACGGCCTGGTCCAACCAGCGATTGAAGGAGCGCCATCTCTAAGGAGGACGACGGCCACCCAGGAGCCGAGAGCACGTCCAGCATCGTCGACGAGCAGTGAAGTATAATCCTTCAACTGCACCTTGAGGGGTAATATCTTGAGGGACTGCCTTAAGCCACGCAGGGAGTGACGTGAGATGACTACGGGTGAAGGATCATTTAACGAGGGACTGCACTCGTGGTTCGACGAAGAACCCCATCCGGATCCAAGCGATCAGGAGAGAGGAAACCCCAACGATAATGAAGTACTTGAAGCAAACGGCAATCAATGGACATGCCCTCACAAGATTCGTGGATCCAGAAAGTGAGGTGTGCACCGTGACCACGGCATGCGCGGCTCGCGAGGGATTCACCATAACACCGAAGCTTACGGAGCTCCGCGGCGGGGGCATCAATACCTCGATCGATTTATCACTGGAAGTGGTGATTGTAGATATTACGATCGACAATGTACTCTTTCCGCAAGTACCAATCTGCGTGATTGGTATTTCATTCATATTTAAAACATCCGATGCAAGTTATCAAGCGGAACTCGAGGAGAACGCTTGATCGGATGCAAGGATCGCAAAACGGGACCCGAGGCAGATGATGACATCTACCGGTATTCACTGCATCGAAACTATCAGCAAATTCGGTAACCATTGACTACCGGTACGGAACACCAGCACACGTGAGTGTGCTATACCAAAAAAGGGAGTTTGACCAGGGGCGCATGGCAGGCACTCCCGGTACTCTCCATCAACGAACCACGAAGACCAGTACGAATGGAGGAGATAAACGTCAGAGCGAAACAGAGTACAACAACGACGACAGAACTTTTAAGAGTATTTAATGACTACCGAGATTGTATAGCCCTAAGTGTCAACGAACTTGGGAGAGCCACCCTACTGGAGATGGATGTCACCGAAAAGCCAGGTGGTAGGTCGGTGCAGGTGAAACCTTATAGGGCCCCGCCGAGGGAAAAAGAGAATATTTGCGAATTAATAGCTGACTGGTGCAAGACTGGTATCGTGAAGGACACCGAATCCCCGTACGCTAGCTCGGTGTTATTAGTCACAAAAATACGGAGAGACTCGCATGGTGGTAGACTTCACGTCACTAAATGCGCAGACGGAAAGGGTACATCTGCTACCGCAGGTCGACGACCACTTGGCACAGCTGCACGGAGCAAAGGTGTTCACCGTCCTAGACCTTGCCCAGGGATATTTTCAAGTTCCATCGCCCGCGAATACCCGGCCAAAGACGGCAATCATAACAGCAGAGGAAACGGTAGAATTCACTTGAATAATATTTGGGCTCATAAATGGGCCAGCATATTTCTCTAAAATGATCTACCAAACGCTGGGTCTGCTCAGCAACAGCATAGTCCTGTACTACCTAGACGAGATTCTCATTCCAGGTGGAGATTGGGAGCATACGAAGAAAAAGCTGCGGAAGACATTGGACGCACTACGAGCGTCAGGTCTGACATTAAACTTGACGAAATACCGATTCCTATGCACACAAGTCTCGTACTTGTGATTCAAGATCGGAGCCGACGGGGTACGACCCGGTTTTGCGAAAACATGTGCAATCGTGGAGTTTCCCACACCCACGAATGCCACGGAAGTGCGAAGATTCCTCGGAATGTCGGGCTTCTTCCGACGTTTCATACTAAGGTATGCAAAATTCGCAACTTCTTTCTTGGATATCCTCAGACCAGGAAACAAATTCGAGTGGACAGAGGCGACACAGAAGGCTTTTACCACGTTAAAGGAATCCTTCACCTGCAAGCCTGTACTGCAGTCATTCAACAAGACTCGCAAGACGGAACTGCATACCGACGCACAGTGGTCCCAAATCCCAAAAAGCTGGCCAAAAGTCAAAAACATATTTGATTCGGGTGAAAATCTGTAGTCGGGGATATTTAGAGTCGCTGATTACGAATTTTAAGTCAAAATTTAGAAAAACAAAATGGCAGATCTAATATTGCGGAAAATTTCTTCAAAAACGTATTCAATTCAGGTGAGAGTCTGTACTCGGGGGTTTTCGGGGTCGCTGATTACGAATTTAAAGTCAAAATTTAGAAAAACAAAATGGCGGATCCAATATGGCAGAAAATTTCTTCAAAAACGATTGTCAATATTTTATGCAATTATGATTGTGAATAAATTTAATGGAAAATGTAATGATAGTTGACATTCAAAGATTCGGGAAGAAGAGGATTTGAATAAAGGAATTAATCATTATTATGATAACAATGAACATTCAATATATTATATTTCACTATATTTACATTATATTTCTTACATTCTTTCAATTCTAATCGATATAATTTTAGCATGTCTTACAATTAATCGCTGTCCTCTAATTAGTCATCATCGTCAGATGCATCGCTTGTATTGGTTGAAGTATTCTGACTTAATTCTGGAACTGCAGGTGGAATCAATAGTTCAACCGCGCATGGGATAACGATCATAGTTTCTTGGGAGGAAGTATTCGCAAACTGGATATTACTGGATCTGACGTTACTAAAAGTCTGCAAAAAATGTCTTCCATGTTTTGGATGCGGTCACATTTTCGTGAAAAATCTTCTCGGAAACTTTTGATGTACTTGTTACATGGTTCCTGGGCTTCTTCAGACATTTATCCGATAGGAAGTATCGAAGATTCCACATTCCATGACCGTGGATAAGAATGTTGTGTACTGTTGTTGGCATGAAGTACCATCGATAGAGTTTGACAAATTTTCGTGCAGTATCTTCAGTGTATTGGCGAAATTTGGGTACATTGATTTCAAGACCGCAAGAAATTACCTGCAATACCAGGTGTATGCATAAGTTTTTTCCGGTTTTTGGGTAAAAAAAAACACGTTATTTTCAAGGGAAATTAATTTTTGTTTTATTCAAAATAATGGCCATCGGCTTCTACACATTTCGCCCATCTTTCAGGTAACTTATGAATACCATGCCAGAAAAACTGCTTGTCTTTTGCGGCAAACCATTCGTCGAGCCATTTTCCAACTTCCTCGAAATTACTGAAGTGCTGCTCTGGGAGCGCGTGCCCCATTGATGCGAAGAGGTGATAGTCAGATGGCGCCAGGTCTGGCGAATACAGCGGGTGCGGAAGGATGTCCCATCCAAGCGATTTCAAGGTGTCTTTCACTGCTTTTGCTGTGTAAGACGGCGCATTGTCGTGTAACAAAATCACTTTGCCATGCCTTCTGGCCCATTCCGGTCGTCTTTCGATTAATGCGTGGTTTATATTAATAATTTGTTGGCGATAGCGTTGTGTATTAACGGTTTCGCGGGGCTTCAAGAGTTCATAATACACAATACCGCTCTGGTCCCACCAGACACAGAGCATGGTCTTCTTGCCGAAGCGATTTGGCCTTGGTGTTGAAGGACCGGCTTCGCCAGGTGAAAGCCACGATTTTTTCCGTTTCGGGTTTTTAAAATAAATCCATTTTTCGTCACCCGTCACAATTCGATGCAAAAATGATTTCCTTCCGTGGCGTTGAAGCAGCACTTCACAAGTGACTTTGCGATTTTCTATTTGACGTTCATTCAAATCGTGTGGGACCCATTTACCGAGTTTATCGATCTTCCCAATTACTCGTAAACGTCTGCTGATTGTTTCTTGTGACACATGTAATGCTTCTGCTAATTGCCGTTGAGTTTGAGTTCGGTCATCATCCAATAACTCCAGCAATTGCTCGTCTTCGCATTTTTGTGGTCTACCAGAGCGCTCACTGTCTTTCACATTGAAATCACCACTTTTAAATTGTCGAAACCATGTCTTACATGTTCTAATCGATGGAGCGTGTTCACCATATGTTTCTACCAGCAAACGTTGACTTTCAGCAGCCTTTTTCTTTTGATTAAATAAGAAAAGCAATGCGTGCCGCAAATGTTCTTTTTCAGGCACAAAACTCGACATGATCACTGAACGATAAAACAAAGACGCTAGTTTTTGGCGGACTCAACTTGTGTGTGCTTGTAGGTTAATGTCAGACGAAGAAAATGACGTATGTGTCAAATTAATACGCTGCGTACTTTTCGCTGGCGCCATTTCTTAGTTAAACCGGAAAAAACTTATGCATACACCTGGTACAACATGGAATTGCTTTATTAATTCTGCATCAATTCCCGTTATTGAAGCAGAAATTTTAGAATTTTCGAAAAAACTCCGAGCTGTATTTCCGTTATTTGAACTTCCATAGCCTGGCTTTGGTTGATCAACAAAAAGCCCTAATCTGTCACGGAAGCCTTGTTGTATACTTTTTTTTCTTCTATCAACATTTTCTTTATCCTCTTTGCGCCCTCTCCAGTTTTGTGATTCCAATTTGTAAGCTACATCAAGCAACATTCAAAAAAACGTATCCAAGCATGCAGCGATGATATTCCGAATTCAGAGCGATCTTCATTAATCGATCTTTGCAGCATGTTGTCGATATCATTAAATTCTATAGATGTAGCACCACAAAGGTAGCAACGCATACTTGACGATGTATTCGTAATAGAATTATAAACTTTACCATCTATCATTGTCAACACAAGTTTGAAATCGATGTTAACTTGTTTGCCGCCCGTTACTATTTGAAAGGGTACAAGGTTTCTCACTTGCGCTTCGATACAATCAACTTCTGCCCTAGTTGCTTCGGCAGTTTCGTGCAAGAATTGAATTTTGATTGGGCGACAAAGGACGTGGATTTTTCCAAATAATCCCGTGTGGATTGACTTTATCAAACACTTGCAAGAGAACAAGTGAAATAAAGAAAATGTTGGCATCCGATTTTTTGCCGTCTCCATCGCTAAAGTTTTGTTTGTAAGTACTTTTACCAGAAGTGCCATCGCATCCCCACTTGCATATAAATTCTAAATTGCCAAATTTGTTTTCAGGAAGACTTTCAATAACATCTGATTGTACAATTAATATTCTTTCAGCTGTATGATTTAGCAATGCGTGGAGTCCAACAGTGGCTCCACTTTCAGTTACAGAAATTTCTGATTTTTCAGGATAACACTTTTTTTTAGCATCCAATATACATTTATAAGGCGGGTAAAATCTACAATTTTTTCGCACACTTACAGAACGTATCAATTGGTATTGACTGTTGGTCATTTTACCTTCTACTACAAGTAATAGTGCTTCGTTGCCTGACAGTACATCTTCTGTTACGCGTTCTATAGGTTTCCGGTACTGTGATGCTTTCGATGGGCTGCCTTCTGTGACATCGCTAATTACCGTTGAAGCTTGTAAATTTCCAGACGCCCGGAGACTCATTTGTGTAGCGTAGGCTAATTCCTCGACGGTATGTTCTTTTCGAACCTTTTCTGTCCTCCTCCGTTTTGACCGATCACTCATACCTTCCCAGCTTGTGGAAGGACGTCCCATTGTCTTTTCCGTGGGAGGATGCCCCACAGCGTTTTCCGTGGAAGTCATCGAACGTTCATTTTCAATTGTGAAAGACACAGGAACGTTGAGCCACTCGTCGAATTTTTGGAAGAATTTGGTTTCCTTCCTGCAGACTTGTTGCCACCTCTTTTTAAATTCCGATACCAATTTACCCATGGCATCTTTCAGGCTTTTCGGCAAAATCTATCGTTGTTTCAATTTTTTTGACACCTCCGTTTCAATAATGTCAGTGACCATGTTGATATTTTAGTTCAATACCGATTTCACAAATTTGAAAATTTCCTTTCTCGTAAAAGAAAATTCTTTTGTGTTATGAAGAGGTTCTGAAAAAAAATAGAAAAATAACATTGATAGAAAATCTTCAGACGCGAAAATTACAAAAAACAGCAGAAAATGCACGCATCATCGCACAAAAATCATCACCGACAGTAAAGTGGCAGGTAGCCGCAGCTAATTTTTGGATAGGTTTTGAAGGAATGTCTAATCAACAATTTCCATTTAGTTAAAGAGCCGGGGTCGACAAGGGTTTTGACTTATTGATTTTTCTAATACGACTTTTCAGAATGGGACCAAGAAAAATACCACTACGTTTATTAATGACTTACTATTTCATACATTGTTAATAATAATTCCGAGCAACACATTCAAATTGTACTTACTTTCTGGAGGAGAATCCATTTTGCAGGATCCAAATCGGTTAACTTTTGATCATTCTACACGCGTCTGAGCTCCGTGTTATTTTCGACGCGCGACGAGTGAACAATGTGCCACGCTCGACGCTCACGAACGGAATGCGTACCCCAGCCAGGTAGAGACCCTTCCCCCTTTTTAACGGGCATAATACAAACTAGATATACCACTACAACTATTCCAACCATTGAAAATGCCTAGATTTTTTTTTTTTCGACTTTTGGCCAGCTTTTTGGGATTTGGGACCATTGTGCGTCGATCTAGAGTCTGAATTTCTTGGTATAATCGGGAGTGCCAACACTGGTGCCTCTGTCAAGGCTTTCTTTACCAGGTGTACAAGTATGAAATGCGGATTTCAGACAATAGCGCACGAATGCAGTCTGTGCTATAAAGATTTGACACTGCGCCATTTTGTTGTGTTAACAAGTGTCAGACGCGCATGAGTGATAAATTGGAAAAGTGTGTGCATAGTGTTGTGTTCTTGTGTTCAATATGTCGAAATTTATACCGAACAAAGAGCATTCACGGACAACATTCATTTTTTGTTTTCATTTCAAGAAAACTGCTGTTAATCATACTGATTACTTCGAGTAGCTTATGGCGAATATGCTCCATCGCAAGATACATGACTTCGATGTTGCAGACAAGGAACGTGGAAAGCCGCCGAAAAAATAGGAAGATGTGGAATTGTAAGCATTGTTGGACGAAGATGATTCGCAAACACATAAACAACTCGCCGAACAATTGGCGGTGAGTCAACAAGCTGTTTCCAATCGGCTACGAGAGATGGGAAAGATTCAGAAGACTGGTAGATGGGTACCACATGAGTCTAACGACAGACAAATGGAAAGGCGCAAAAACACATGTGACATTTTGCTCGCTCGGTACAAAAGAAAGTCGTTTTTGCATCGTAAAGTTACAGGGGATGAAAAGTGGATTGATTTTAAGAATCCCAAGCGTAAAAAATCGTTGTTCGAATCCGACCTTTTTCGCCGTCAATCCTGGCTTCGCGAACGGTTGTGACGGCTCCCCACCCCTTGTCCACGATCTTTGACGCTTCCGATTGTCGTACGTGATCCTTTTTGCATCGGCGGTTATGACACGTTTCAGAAATGGCTCGATTTCATTGCTTTTCAGCAGCGCATCTCAGATGTTAATTCGGTCTATCATGTTTTTCGCGCTCAACTCATGAGAAACTCATACATCGAGCTTCTTTTTGTAGCCAGCTTTGTGTAAATCGTTCAAAACAGTTTTGTGGTCAATGCCTAGCTCCATACCAATATCGACACTGCTGATATGCTTATCTTGCTGGACTTTTTCAAGAATTTCATCAGCTTTTTCAGTGATTGGACGACCAGAGCGTGACTTACCTTTTACATTAAAATTACCAAAATGAAAGCGAGCGGATCATTTCCACGCAGCAGATTTTGATAAAGTACCTCCACCGTACACAGCACAAGTTTTTTCACAAGCCTGCGCAGCGTTCTTCCCTTTGTCGTAATAATATTGCAAAATATAACGCAATTTTTCATTACTTTTCTCCATTTTTAAATGCAAACAACTTTCCAACCACTGCACCAATTTCGATGTTTATATACTCAAAATAATGCTCGAATGTCACCTTTGCAACGAGCGTTTAGTGGTGTCGCTGCCATCTGTGTTTCCTGACTTATTTGCAATTGATGCCATCTATCGGAAAAAACGCCACGAACTTTTTCCCAGACCCAATAATATCCGTTCAAATGATCCCAAAGAACAAATCATTAAAAAAATTAATGAATAAGTGAACCGATCAATTAAATAACTAAATAATAATAATAATTTTTTAAAAATCTTATAGAAGCCAAAACCGAAAAGTAAATGTAAGGCTAAAATACTACAGCAGGATTACACCCGTAGCCAACCGTTAATGTATAGCAAACAAAAATAACTTGGGTATTCCAAACAAAAAAAATTAAAAATTAAATTACGATAAAGAAAAGTAAAAAGGAAAAAAAAAAGAAAATCTTCAACAAATCAATTAAACGTATTTACCATGTATTAAGGGGCTATACCAGTGTGACACTTTCAAAAAATCGATTTTTTTTGCCTTTTTCGACAGTATGTACTTTGACGAATATCCTGTAAAATGTTCAAGGCCCTATCTTCAATACTCCTGAATGGCAGCCTTCTAAAGAACAACCGCTCGTAGGTATAAGATGACCCATCTGCCTGGAGGCGGAGCTCGGAGCTGATGTGTTGTTACCTGATTATATGGTCACTATAGGGGGAGGGGACACTATAGAGGGGACTCTATAGGGCCATTTGAAATCAGCGTTGCCATTTAAAAGATACTCTGGAGTCGTTCAACGCAGTTAAACGAACGAAAGGTTTAGGAGGAAGGAGTAAGAATACCGTGAAGCTAACTGACAAAGTTATTAATAAACTTCAGAAATACTATGGATTGGCAATTACCAGGCATCAAGATAATGTTGATAAAATGTATCAAGAAATTCGGGCTACCTTGCATCATTTGTCTTCGACCAACGAAAATCCGAACCACGGAAATTGCCCTGCAGGTGCGAATAGCTGGTGCTCATATCGCCCCGCGAAAGCTCAAGGAATGGACGTATCAAAGTTCAAACATGATTATCTGCCACTTGACAAGGGTGTTACGAAAGCTTTGAAACCTATTTATACTGACTTCAGTTCAAGGGAATTACTAGAGCGATGCAAAGGAGGGAACACGCAGAATAACAATAAAAGTTATAACGGCTTACTCTGGCACTTTGTTTCAAAGCACCTTCATAATGGATTGAAAACGATCAGCTTGCTAATTTCCTTGCAGTCTTAATATTTAACGATGGTTTTTATGCTATTCTAAAAATGCTACAAGTAATGTACGTCATCATCGGTCCTATTGCAAAAGAATATGCCATGGCAAGAGATGACAGCTGAATCAACCAGGCGGAGTTACGTCATGAAGCATCCTCAAAAGAGGGACGAACAGCTCGGAGAAAAGCTTCAGTCTCTCAGCAGGCATTATTCGAGGAAGAGGAGGGTCCATTGTATGGGCCACGAATAGCTGATTAGCAGTTTTTATAGTAAATATCATTTTATCTTGCAAAAATCGATAGTCAAATCTTTAAACGCAGTTTCCTCGAAATGAGATTTTTCAATTTTGCTGATATTATAACTCAAAGAGCAATTATCCGATTGACTTGAAATTTGAATTGAGTATTTTTGAATACATTTACTCTACAATGACGCAGAATATTTTTAATTGAATGGAAAATGACGATTTGACATTGAAAAAAACAACCGATTTTAGGCAAAAAAATAGACTTTTTTTTCATAACTACGCCATTTTGTTATATTTTGATATTTTTCGAAAATCCTGTGTCATTGTCCAGGAAATACCTTCCAGCTTAACAACATTTTTTCCTTTTCCGGTTTCAACTACTCAATCGGCCGGAATCATGTCAGCAGTGGAGAAACTTTTTTTTTTGGCGTCTCCGAAGGCAGCGCATAAGTCGCTTGGATCTCAATATTTTTCTATGAAAAAATTATGTAATATATGTCAAATATAGCCAAATATATTCTTAATTTTCCGAAACATTTAATTAAGTACTTTTCTTCCAAAAAATTTCCAAAAATGACACAAATTTTCAGCGTTTACACTGGTATAGCCCTTCAAAGAATTAACCAATTAATAATTAATATATAGTTAAATAAAATGAAAATACGATTGGCGGAAATGGATACAGATATACCCGGGAGCCGCAAATTCGCTCGACTCGGTCGAAATATTTCGTTAGTACATATAATTTCAAATATTATTCCGGAGTTTTATAACAGATTAGAAATCATATTACATTGGCGGGAAGTACCAATTTCCAATACAGAAGACTGTTACTCCCTCGGCGACACTCAACAAATGTAAAAACGGCCGGCCTTGAGCTCGACACTACACAACGAGAGCGAGACTGGTATATCAGTGCACCTCCCACAGTGCGTAACAGGATAACTCTACTGCCGAATTCTACAACACCAGTAATACTTTTAGAGGTATTATGTATCGAACAATGAGATTCAAAAAAAGAATAATGAAATAAAGGATAATGAGAATTTTAAAAAAATGCCGGTAAAATAAAAAAAAACAAAATTAATTTACTTAAATGTAACTTCCGAGTCCACAAAATAGAAAAATATTGGTAAAGATATCCAGATATATATGAAAGCTACTATCGTTGTGCCATGTAATAATAATTAAATAAATAATAAATATAATTGGAAAAAAATATAGGAAACTCTGAAATAATTAAAAAGAATTGAAATCGTTAACGATATAAAAGATATGAAATTAAACATACTTGATTAATAAAAAAAATGGATTATTAAAACAAAATTTTTCCCAATTTTTCCCAATCATGAACGAAATTATAAATAACGAATACCAATTATATAAAATAAAATAAAATAAAGAAAATAAAGAAAATAATATAAATCAATAAGCGTCAGTTATTTCGGAAAATCCGCGACACGGTCCATAACGTTCAAATCCCTCACACACGAACATACCACGAGATAACGTACTAGCACGCGCACGGTTTCACCGTAAACGAATACAGACGAGTAACAAAAAGAACGAAGTGACTTCTTCCCGGCTCTAACCGCCAAACGATCTCGATTTTATAGTCCAATCGATGAGATTTGTTCCGATACGATATTATACTCTGCGCGTGGCACACAAGAGTCGCAGGTACGACCAAGCTCGAGTGGACTTGTCAGTCAGCAAACATCAAAAGTGATGGCGAAAGACCGTGGAAAGAAAAAGATTTCACCGGGACGATGCTTCAGCGAAGTTATTTATAGATTTGGGAAACCTCGAGTATCGTCAAAAGCCTCGCTCCTCACGTCCAGATAGTACGGCGGTAAATATAGGTTTTAGACAGGCTGACTTTAACTTTTCAGACAGACAGCGCTCCTCTTCCTCGCCTCAACATTTTTTTGGAATAATGCCAACGGTAGAGCGGTACAACCAAAGAGCTCACGCTACGTCCTGCTCGCTTGACGATAACCGGGAAAAAGTCCGGAGGTCCTGCCGGCACGCGTGCCCGTGAATTATGATCCCTTCCTAACGAGTCAAACTCGGTTAATTGGGGGACTCGGTGTCGCTAGATGACCGCGACTAGCGCCTCAGCTGGACAACGCATACATTAAGGGCTTATACGCAGTTATGATTTTCAAAAAATCGATTTTTTTATTGCATTGTTATAATGTACATATATTCAAAAGTATACACACAAAATTTCAAGTCGATCCGAGCAATACTTTCGGAGTTATACCTATATATGTAGAGACGCCTCGGCGCGTTTGAAAGTAGGTGGGGCAGAGGCTCAAGCGGCGACTGTTTACCTGGACCGTTGCTCCTTTTATATACCTGTGTATTGTATTCTTATACATTGTGTGAGAATGTAGTAGTGTTAGTTAATTAAAAAAAAAAAAAAAAATGATTGACATTGTGGTGAAAAGTGCATACTGCAAACAGTGTGAAGTATGGAGAAAAAATATGAACACTGAAGAATATAATGAGTGGTACGAAAGCCATAAAGAAAGTTGCTGTGCAAATCATTCCGGTTCCTCAGGAAAAATGGAGGTCGATTCAGTCATCGAGATGTTCAAGCGTTCGATAGAAAAATACGGTACAGTAGTGTACAAAAATTACAAAAATTACATCGGCGACGGTGATTCGAAAACTTACTCGCGGACTTTGAAAGCTTTACCGTATGGTAATAATGAAGTTATAAAAAAAGAGTGTATTGGACATGTACAGAAGAGAATGGGCACGCGGCTTCGAGAACTTGTAAAAAAATCTGTTGAAACCGTCAACAAAGCCGAAAAAAATTTTTTTTTTAAAGTTCTCGGTGGCAAAGGAAAACTTACGGGCAAAACAATCGACAAACTTAAAGTTTATTACGGTTTAGCAGTTCGGAGAAATTACGAATCTGTTGAAGATATGCGCAATGCCATATGGGCAACGTATTTCCATTACTGTTCCACTTGCGAAAATCCACAACACGAGAAGTGCCCGGTTGGGCCGGAGTCATGGTATTCTTGGCAGCGAGCAGCAGCAGCAGACAAACTGACCGAATTTGAGCACGATTACCAGCCATTACCCACGGATGTTGCTGAAGCTGTGCGTCCAATTTACGAAGACCTCAGCAGCGAGACATTATTGGAACGATGTGTAGGTGGCTTTACACAAAATAATAACGAGTGGGCACGCGGCTTCGAGAACTTGTAAAAAAATCTGTTGAAACCGTCAACAAAGCCGAAAAAAATTTTTTTTTTAAAGTTCTCGGTGGCAAAGGAAAACTTACGGGCAAAACAATCGACAAACTTAAAGTTTATTACGGTTTAGCAGTTCGGAGAAATTACGAATCTGTTGAAGATATGCGCAATGCCATATGGGCAACGTATTTCCATTACTGTTCCACTTGCGAAAATCCACAACACGAGAAGTGCCCGGTTGGGCCGGAGTCATGGTATTCTTGGCAGCGAGCAGCAGCAGCAGACAAACTGACCGAATTTGAGCACGATTACCAGCCATTACCCACGGATGTTGCTGAAGCTGTGCGTCCAATTTACGAAGACCTCAGCAGCGAGACATTATTGGAACGATGTGTAGGTGGCTTTACACAAAATAATAACGAGAGTTACAACCAAATCATTTGGAAAATTACGCCGAAAATCAATCCCAGTGGCTCAAAAATTGTTGAAATGGCCGCAAATATCGCCGCCGGTATGTTTAATGAAGGTTCAATTTCACTTTTGTACCATATGACTGCAATGGAACTGTCTTTGGGGCCCAATACGCATGCATATGTACAAAAGGAGGACAAGGAGCGCGTTACGCTATCCGAGCGCAGAGCGCACGAAGCGACACGAGAGGGAAGGATGGCTCGAAGACAGCACCAAATTGAATTGCTGGAGGCTGCTGAAGGAATGGAGGGTTTATTATATGGCCCTGGAATAGACGACACCATGTAAGTTGAAAAAAAATTTTTTTTTGTATGTGTAAACCGGTTTTGAAACTTTAAACGCGTTTTTCTCAAAACAGCATTTTTCAAGTCGGTGTACACGATATCTCAAAAACGGCTTGTTTGATCGGTCTAAAATTTTAACACAATCTTCTTAGATACATTTTATAGTAATTAATCGTTCCTTTTGTCAATCCGATACTTATTTTCCATTTTATAAACAATTTAAGGCCAAATTTTACATAAAAAATCGAAACCATTTTTTTGAGAAGCCGCCATTTTGTGAAAATTCAATATTTTGATTAGCCGAACGATTAATTACTAGATAATCTAATATATTAACGAAATTTGTTTGGTTTTTTGATTTTAGATAATTTAATCTTGAGTTACGATGTACACCATAAATCGTCTTTTTTTAGAGGAGGTTCCGGAAATCGCCTGCAGCGCTCTCTATAATCAATATTTTTATAAATAAAAAATTTGTTTACGTTCTTGAAGGATGCTTTTATAACCACAAAAATTTTTAAATTAATAAATTCAAAAGTCTCTTCAGGATAAATCCTTGAAAAACCGTCTTTTTTTTGCCTCATAACTGCGTATAACCCCTTAACAACAGATAATGGAGACGTGTAGCTCAGTCCGGCAGATGATACCCGTGGGATAGATTGGTTACTGCTAGTAGATCAGAGGGCAGAGAACAGCTAGTAGCATACTGGTTGTAAATGAACGTCGAGCGGGACGGCTGTACATCCCGACAGAGAGAGGTGGAAGATGTCTGTATCCTCTTTCCTTGGAGGGAGTTATTGGATCCCAAAGCCGACAATCGGTGCGTGAGGTGCGCCCCTTCTCTTTCTTTCTGTACGTCCCCCGGTCGTACAAATAATTAAAAAATACAAACAAAAAATTAATTCAATGAAGTCCGGCGGTCTTATTATAGAGCCCTGCGAGATCGTGCGGAAGCCGAAGGGTGAGGAGGACGTAGCGCACGAATATTTTACCGCGTTACAGTATATACATTTATATATATTGTTGGGAAAGCAGCTGACGCACGCTACTCAAGCGAGAGACTATCATCTATCGCTCGCTTGACGGCGGCGTCGCGCAACGACGCTTTCATAGAGCTCAGCCATTTTTATCATTTTCGCTACGCTCGTGAAAACCACCAAGACAACTACAACAGCATCTTCTCAGCTCGGACAATTTTTACCACTTTCATCGGATCTACTCAACCCAAACGTGCTCAATAGGACTCAAATTAAACAGCAAAGTGGCATCTTGACAATTTACATAAATGCAATCAAGGTGAAATGGAAAAATCTCAATTTGTGCATCCATACAATTAATAAAATTGTACATGCGGCTCATTCCACTTGCTTTAAATTCATTTCTGAATTGTTTTTATATTTTTTTGTAGTGGCGTGAAGCAGAGTCATAACAAAGACAATTTTCTCTGTCGCCATTGTTGGAGTGGTTCGGAAAACAAATTAACACTGTGAGGTTAATTAAATGTATAAAATATATTTTAGTTAGTAGGTGTCAAATGCCCGTCGACAGTACGTCCGTTCATTTCGGAGTCTCGCAGTAGAAGTCTCTTTCGGAGCACGAGCTCAGTATACACCGCTGTCTCTCAATTACGGAGCAGAGAGAGGCAGTATGCTCGTTACACTTGTACTCTCCTCGTTGTACATACACGCTGTTAACTAACAGATGTCGTTATGAGTACCATAGCAGATTTCAATCACGAGTATACGATTTACATATTCCAACAGCCATCTTTCGTCTGATTATTTCACACCTGTCTTGAGTGAAAACTCATTTTCTTTCAATATCTTGCGGATCATACAATACAGCAGGCTAGGGAAATCGCAACATTTGGTCCTTCGAGCTGGATATTCGACTCTGGAACAGGAAAAGACCAGGGTCTTCCACCTTCGACGCTCATCTCGGTTCATCTCGACGTGGAACTTCGTGGCTAATCTACGCAGTCTCACCTCATCGGCTCATCCTCGAACTCATCGGTCAAGCAGATTGGCGCAAAGTACAACTCTGCGGAGTAGATTCGTTGTATTTTCATAGCAGAGTGTCAGGACAATAATGTCTGAGCGCAACTCATCAGACAACGGGTTGACGCCCGGTGACCCTGATGAAAAGTGGACATTGTTGGTCCCCAATGGCACCACCGCTGCAAAAAGGACCCGATCATAGGTCGACTGGCAACCGAGCTGGTACTAAAGGTTCCATCGCAGCGCAATTGCATCGAGGCTCTGAACCACATCTGCACCATACTCTGGTCGAACAAATCAACGAAGTCCATGGGGACTTTCGCAGGGAGCACGAGCTTTTGAAAAGCTCATGGCCTGCCTCCCGCCTCGACCACGAGTATTTTGCACACAACTTGCAAATGACCGAGGCGCAGCTTACCTTAAATGGCAAAATAGCAGTACGCCGAGCGATAGAGAAGCTGTCGCAATCAAGGGGACCTGCACCAACGACAACTACACCAAGGTCACAGACGAAGCTGCCAGACATCAAGCGCCCGTCTTTCAAGGTCGAATACACTGGATGGTCAGCGTATTCGCAACTTATTCACCTCTTGTCATCTCTAACACCAGACTGACTGACGTGGAGCGTCTGATGTATCTGCATGGCTGCGTCTGTGATCTTGCGGCACAGCTAATCTTGGGATTTGTCCTCACTGGCAAATCGTTTAATCTCGCATGGGACACTCTAACATCACGATACGAGAATAAGAGGTTATTGGTGCAAGAGCGCTTGGACACGCCCTTCTACGGGGATTGGTGCAAGATACTCATCGCAGATACGTGGTTCGGTTCAACTCACCGTATGCTCTACACACACAAAGGAGAAAGTCACGGTACTGGCCCACATACTCAAAACAATCACTACTCATTTACCATAATTTGAGTCACCAGCACGAACATGGTTTCACATTGTGAAATTAACGCTGGTGGATACGGTCTTTCTCATACCACGGTCGATTGACATCATAATTGGAGTAGATATTTATGGACAGGTTATGCCTAACATCATCAAGGGCACACTATCATAGCCTATCGCACAATTATCAATATTTGGATCGCTTATCATTCGACCAATTAACTCATGCCCACCTGAAGCACTCACCGTTTATTATGCTGCCGTGCAGCACGATGATCAAGCATTACAGGAGGTGCTCACAAAATTCTGGGTTCAAGAAGAGCCACCAAAGGACAAGATTGATCAACTCACAACAGAAGAGCAGGCTTGCGAGGATCATTTTCGCAACACGCATCAGCGTGATACTACTGGCCGGTACATTGTTTAGCTTCCTCTCACTTCTTCGCCTGCACATCTGGGAAACTCATATTTAAAAGCGCATCGGTGTCTGCAACACATCATTCGGAAAATCTCAAAGGATGCTGAATACGGTCAGCTCTACTCTCAATTCATGGACGAATATAAACAACTTGGTCACATGGTGAAGGCTTTAACATCATCTTCAAGAGAAATACAATATTATCGGCGTCATCACAGTGTTCTCAGGCCAGACAGAGTCACCACCAAATTACGAGTGGTATTTAATGGCTCTAGCTCTACATCATCTGGAAAGTCTCTCAATGACATCATGCACACTGGCCCTAATCTGTTGCTCAATATTTTGGACATGCTCATTTGGATCCATCAGCACAGACACATATTTGCCAGTGATGTCATAAAAATGTATCGACAAATTCGAATTCACCAGAAGACTGGAATGTTCAATGAATTTTATGGAAAGATGCTCAACTCAACCCAGCGCCATACCACTTTACAACTGTGACATTTGGTACGAAGGCTGTTTCTTCCCTGGCAGTCAGAACTCTCATACAGCTCACCAAGGATGAAGGTAACCGCTTTCCACTCGCTGTGCCAGCTATCACCTTTTGCAGGTACGTGGATGACATCTTCGGAGGGGCGGATATCACTCATCAACTCATTGAAACTGCTCAACAATTCAAGGACTTGTGCATGGCGGGCGGGCTTCCACTCGCCAAGTGGCACGCGTCGGACCTCAAGGTCTTTGCTAGTATCTCAATATCACCGTCAAGCTCAGCTATCTCAATGGACGAATGCGAAGCAACAATTCTTGGTTTGACTTGGTCTCCTCATGATGACGAGTTCACATTTTCAGCTCGGTTCAACTCAACTCAAGGAAATCTCACCAAACGCCTCGTTCTTTAAGAGGTGGTTCAACTCTTTGTTCCACACGGTTTTGTCTCACCTGATGTGATCAGAGCCAAGATTCTCTTACAAGAGTTCTGGCTTCACAATCTCAAATGGAATGATCCACTGCCATCCCAAGTCTCATCTCATTGGATTACCATCAGAGCAGATCTCACCAGCTTGGCCAAGCTCTCAATTCCACGATGGTTTAATACATAGGACGACTCAACAATGGAACTTCACAGCTTCACAGTAGCTCAAATTCAGGAACTCACTTCCAATGCTCAATGTCGTCACGTGTCAGGCACCAGCAATCCAGTGGATTGTGCCTTACGGGGTATCTCAATATCTCAACTGGCTTCTCATCAACTGTGGTAGTCAGGTTCATCATGGATGGTGAAACCTGTTGATTTTTGACTAACAACATTCACTCCGCACGAAGATTTCAGCATTATGGAAGCCCGGTCGGGGGTAGCGCTCTTCGCTGCAACTCTGACGCCTAAGTATCATTGGGATCTCATTCATCGGTTCTCAACTTTCATTATTGATCAAGCTCATTTGCGAACTCTTCACGGAGACACTCAGTTCACATTAGCTCAAGTGCAGGTAACTCATTGGATCGTCGGCTGAAGAGCTCCTGTGAAAACTCATATTTTTCGTTGCGTTATGTATGCTCAGCAGAGAGGGACGCGGGCTTAACGATTGATGAGTCATCTACCTCTGTCACGAGTCACATCAACGCGTGCATTTACTTACACAGGAGTTGAGTTCGCCGGCCTTCTGATACTCAAAACTTGGAAGGGGCGAGGAAACAAAACACACAAAGGCTGGGTCTATGTCTTTGTGTGCCTCGCCACTTCAGCTCTCCATCTCGAGGTAGTCAGTGACTACTCAGCTGATGGCTTTTTCTCAATGTTCAGGTGTTTCTCATCTCGGCGCGGCATTCCTTATATCATGTACTCTGACTGTGGCACCAATTTTGTTGGTGCTCACAAAGCCATATGTCAGTTATTCAGAAAAGCCTCTCAAGAGCATCACGTCATCGCATCTTCACTCGCAAATCATCAAATTGCATGAAGGTTCAATCCACCTGCTGCTCCGCACATGGGTGGCAAATGAGAAGCCGCAGTGAACTCTGAAATTTCATGTGCGACGAAGAGTGGGCGATACTGCACACATGTTTGAAGAGCGCACCACACTGCTGGCTTAAATCGTGGCGATACTCAACTCACGACCTCTGGAACCACTCAGCGATGACTCTGATGACTCATCAGCTCTGACACCTAGACATTTTCTCATCGATGAAGCACTCGCAATTGTCCCAGAGCCAACTCTAAAATATTTGGCGATCTCATGACTCTTAAGATGGCAATTGTTGCAGCAAAAGGTGCAACAATTTTGGCGACAATGGTCTGTTCATTACTCACAGCGGCAACAGTCGATCTCAAATTGGCACTACCCTAACAACATCATCAATATCGGCTCTTTGGTTCTGCTCACAGATGAGCGCTTTCCCCCATGCTAGTAGCCACTCGCACGTGTCACAGAATTGCATCCAAGCATAGATGGGCTCACCAGGGAGGTGACACTCCGTACGGCTACCACGACGCTAACCAGGCCGATCTCAAAGTTAGCAGTATTGCCCGTCTCACCCAGTGAACAACATCTTGGAAAATTAATCATCAACCTCGTTGCTGATGGCGGGCGGAACTGTTGGAAAATCATCTGACGCACGGCGATCGATATTCGGCGTGCATCGACCTGTTGCTTCTAGGTTCTGTACTGCGCTCGGCTGTCGCGAAGATAGCCGAAGCAGCGCTACACAGACATGCTATTCAAGCGAGAGGCTGTCTCTCTCGCTTGACTTCAGCGTCTCACAATGACCCGTTTGTACTACTCAGCCATCGTGCAAGACTTTGACACTTCTCGTGAAAACCGCTTAGACAGCTCGAACACTCTACTTTCACCTCGGACAATTTCCACCGATTTCTCAGGATCTACTCAACGTATTTATGCTCAACAGGACTCAAAACACGGTAAGAATGCACCGTTACAATTTACATAAATTCAATGACAGTGAAGTGGGGAAATCTCAATTGTGCATCCTCATAAGTCTTATCTCGTGACGTGCTCTACGGCGCGGGCTTCACGTTTCACCTCAAAAACTACAGCTCGCAATTAATATAATTGTATGTGCTTCCCACTTAAATTAACTTAGAATTTATTGGTACTATCATTTCTCATTTGTGCATTCTCATAAATATCATATCGTGGCGTACTCTGTAGCGCGGGCTGCACCATGTTAACCTCACAAATTTCAGCACACAATTAATACAATTGGATGTTTCCTCAATATTCACTCTAAATTTATTTGTGTTATTTTATCAGGGGTACAAATTGAAAATGCGGGTTTGATAACAGATGGCGTTACTAACGCTATACGCATCAGGCAGTACTGTGACTATGTTCATGTCAAAGCTACGTCTTATAGCTTTAATTTTCAGTATGTGTCAATTTGTCGCAGTGTCAAATTCATAGTTTTTTTGAGCTCTCAATATGTCGAGTTTCGTGCCAACAAAACAGCATTTGCGGGAAGTTTTAATTTACTTCTTTAATTTGAAGAAAAGTGCTGCTGAAGCACATCGATTGGTCTCCGAGGCTTATCCGAGTCATGTTCCATCGGTTTCAACGTGCGAGAGATGGTTTGTGCGGTTTAGAAGTGGTGATTTTGACGTTGAGGACAAAGAGCGGCCGGGCCAAGTGAAAAAGTTTGAGAATGCTGAATTGGAGGCAATACTCAATGAAGACTCGTGTCAAACTCAACAAGAGCTCGCAGATTCATTGGGAGTGACACAACAAGCCATTTCCCATCGTATAAAAGCCCTCGGAATGATCCAAAAGCAAGGACATTGGGTGCCGTATGAGCTGAAGCCGAGGGACGTCGAGCGCCGTTTTTTTGCATGCGAACTGCTGCTCGAACGGCAAAAACGGAAGGGTTTTTTGCATCGCATTGTCACTGGTGATGAAAAGTGGATCCATTACGATAACCCGAAGCGCAAAAAATCATATGGTTACCCCGGCCATGCATCATCATCGACGGCCAAACCAAATATTCACGGCGCCAAGCTCATGCTCTGTATTTGATGGGACCAGCTGGGTGTGGTGTATTATGAGCTATTGAAATCGAACGAAACCATCACAGGAGCACTATACCGAACTCAATTGATGCGTTTGAGCCGCGCACTCAAAGAAAAACGGCCACAATACGAGCAAAGACACGACAAAGTAATTTTGCAACATGACAACGCTCGGCCACATGTTGCAGCGCCGGTCAAAACATACCTACAAACGCTGAAATGGGAAGTCTTACCCCACCCGCCGTATAGCCCAGATATTGCTCCTTCCGATTACCACCTTTTCCGATCGATGACACATGGCCTAGCTGACCAGCGCTTCCATTCTTACGAAGAAGCCCAAAAATGGGTCGATGACTGGATAGCAGCCAAGCCGGCCGAATTTTTTCGCGACGGTATCCGTAAATTGCCAGAAAGATGGGAAAAAGTTGTGGCTAGCGATGGACAATACTTTGAATAATTCATTTGTTACCATTTTTTCAGAATAAACGTTCAAAAATAGAAAAAAATCCCGCATTTTCAATTTGTACTCCTGATATATATATTGTAACGGTAATTTTTTTATCGTTAACATATATTTTTATTTATTGTGGGAATGTCGGGCTCGATCACAGGACTAATTAGTTTAGACTTCGTAGTGGTTGACAATAGGGCTTTATTCCAAGCAAATAGTCTCATAAAACAAAAACACTTTTTAATCACGATCACTCGAATTCTGCATAGTGACTATTTTAATTCCGCAATTTTAGCAATTATTTCGACGATTATAATTTTATTTGGTATGCATCTATTCTTGGTATCATCGATGGTTTGTTTTCTTTCCGTGCGGCGGTATTGCTGTACGCTCCAGACACACATATACTCATACCACCAGTCACTTTACTCGCACTCACCCTTTCGATAGAGTGTACCAACTCTAGTTATAATTCTTCCTCTCACTCTCCTATTCAGCGGTCTTACTATATTCTTGGTGTCCCAATGTTCACTCCACTAGTTATTTTTCCTCGCATTCGCTCTTTTGATAGAGTGTATGAACCCTATGTACAATTCTTTTCTTCCACACTTATTTTTCGCAGACACACTCTATTATTATCATCTTCCGTTACGAGATTCGCTCATCCATACTTATTCCTCCTATGCATCTAATCCTACTTATCCTTATTTAATTTTACTTGTTTTATCTACTACGATTTCTAATTCTATTTTCTACTCTGTATCTAAATTTGGGAATTCCCTCGATTATTTTATTATTATTTCCTCTTATTGGAGCATAAATTCTTGGTATTCACGTCTGGTGCTTCGGTTACAGACCTATGCATTGGTCTGGACTCGTGAGCCACACACACACATCCACACGCCTCAGATTCTCTTTGGTCAGAGTGTAACAACTCTGTTTACAATTCTTTGCTCTCTCACACTTATTTCACTTTTCGCCCTTTCTCATTTTCTCGCGCAGGAAAGGCAGTTCCTATAGTTCCTACCAGTTTAAAGTCCGCACTCGTTAATTTATTCTCTTCTATCTTATTTTCTTATCCGATGCACTGCATTTCTTTGCTTATATTTATTCATTTATCCCTATCCTGATTATTCCTAACTGCTTCTCGTATTATACCGCTTTCAAACTTGCGACTAATCACTTTCCTATATATTCCGCCTTTTTACTCTTCAGATTAATATTTTAGAAATCTAGTGCACTCGCAATTCGCTTTGGTTAAACTCGTGTTACCGAATAAGAGAGCTCTTCCTTTTGGTGCAAGCGCTTTTATAGCCGTCTCCCCACCCTAGTTCCCTCTACGTCATCTGAGACTTCGGTTTTTAAATTTGTCAAATTCGCTCGATTATGTGAGCTACCGTTGCCATGCCCCCCCTGGCTCTCCCTCGTCGCTGAGCAAAGCCAGCTGGTCGCTGACCCGCTGTTTTCGGCGACGAGCGAATTCCAGAGGCGTGACGACACTAGTTTTTATACTAGGTCCGGGTTCGTCGGCCTAGCGTCCGCTGTACTTGACGCTTCAAATGTAATTTCGGCTCTCATAATCGTTCGATAATATAATATAATCGCTCGATGGTAACTATGTTACAATATTTTTATATATATTTTTGTAGTGTGACAGTCGACGGTAGAATAAACCATTTTTTTCTACCTACATCTTTTAATCTGATTATTTCACATCTGCCTTGAGTGAAAACTCATCCTTTTTCAATATCTTTCAAATTCAATCCACCAACACCACAGGAATTCTCAACACCAGTCCTTACTGTATCTCAGCACAGCATGAACAATAAATCCCCAGATAATTCGCTGGGTAGACGCCCTCAGCGAGTATGACTTCACCATCCTGCATCGACCAGGAAAGCGTATGATACACATAGACGCCCTCAGTCGGGCACCGGTAGAAGCTTCACCTCAGCTGGTTAACCACATCACTGGCAGAAGTATCTGCATGGTAAACGTGGAAGCCGCCGAAATCGCCGCACACCAACAAGCTGACGATTAGCTACAACGTAAGAATTATTTGTTGAACAAAGCGATTCCGACCAGCCTTAACATGAAGTAAGAGAGACGCGATTATGAGCTGCACGAAGGAATCCTTTATAACCGGAGAGATGACTGACTCCTGTTTGTGGCACCGTATCGTAAGGGATCGCGGCACCTGTTTCACGTTAAAATAATTCGCCGCCTGGTACTCAAAGCATGGCATCCACTACATACTGAACGCACCAGGCCACCCGCAAGCCAACGTATAGGTCGAACGAGTGAACGCGGTCATCCTACCCATGCTCAGGCGAAGCTTCGAAGAGGACACCGGCCTAGAGTAGGGCCGACACCTACGTTAGGTACGACAAGAAATCAAGGAATCGCAAAATGCCACCAAGGGACACAGCCCATTCAAGGCACCTTATGGCTACCAACATGAGGGAATCCCGATTCCGACAACGGCAGTTAAAAGAGCAGAGAAGACTAGTACCCGGAGGTGCATAATGGCCACTGTCATAACGACTGTTGGGACCGGTGATCTCCGTCTCGCAAAACCCCAACGTCGACCACCACCATACCTGGCCGACTACATCACCGACCCGAGTGAGGACGCCCGCACCGAAGATAGCCGATGTTAAATGAGACAAATAGGCACGCCTGCGCCCGCCATTTGGAACCCCGAGCATCGAGACTTAAAAACACCTTCGTTATCTTTGACTGTTTCATTACCAGAGACTCTAGAATTTTGCTTGCTATACGACTTACATGCAATTGTTATTATTTGATAATATGCTTTTAAAGTTCGTCGTTTTAATTTGTGTATCTGATGCTTCTTCCCTGTTCTATGGATTTTTGGCATGGAAGTAATATGAGAAATGACATCTGTCTCGTTGGTGTAATGTGATTTGTGAGCAAATCTTGTCAGCCTTGACCTCACTTACGCGAGGAACTTAAACATAAGATTTCTCCTACTAGTGTAATGTGTTTCGCGAGCGAGACATCTTTGCAGCTCCACTCTCGCCAGTGTAATGTGTGCGAGCTATGCCGGTCTCACTGTCGTCGGCTATGTGAGTGGACGACCGAAGAAATCCAGGCCTCAATGGCATCGAATGGGTGTACGAGTGTAATGTGTCTGTGGGTGTGGTATGTTGCAGGATCAGGTTAGGTAATGTGAGTGGAATGTAAATTGCGTGAAATATTTTGATGATCCTATTAAAATTATATTCTCTCTACATTAACACATGGTCAGTTGGCATAACATATTATATGTAAACGATAGCACAAGTAAATCAATAGTATGGAGCGAATTTTATAGAAATAACACAAGAAGTCTGATGGCTGTTCCTTAAAACATAGTATATATCGATGCAAGAGGCCAAACGGGGGTTTTGCTTACTGCGAGTGAGGAGGGGGTCCGAAGCCGAAACAAGGCGGAGGGACGAAGCCAAGTCGAAGGCTTGAACGCATTGTTTACCGGTGGGCAAAATACTCTGCTAGCTAGTTGCACTACTAGCGCCATCTAGCGTTACCAACGGTTGAGTCATTATGCTCACCAATTAAAAACTTTTGCCCGTCGGTAATAGTATATGCGCATCGCCTTCGCACGCAGTGCGGGAATCAGCGATTTTGCAAGTCAGGAAAAGGTGGGCAAACGAGGATTTTGCATGCATCAGTAAAAAAAAATATAATATCACTCTTTCATAACACAGTTAATATTCGGGGAAGCTATTTTCCTTGTAGTTCTCCTCACATATGTTTTGGCGATTACTCTTTCTCGCAGTTTTATTCATACTAAACCGAGTTCATTAAAAAAAATTTCTTGTGTGACTTGTTCAATTAGTTCTTACGCGTCAACCTCGAGTTCCTTTATATGCGAGTAGTATGTAGACACCTTTGCTCCATCCTACTCCTATCCCCAATCCTTCCTCCACTATGCGGCTACCCCTCACCACCTCACTTTTTCACCGCCGCGCTACCCGCTCTGCTCAAACAGAATCGGCAACATGGAGATGGTAAATTGGGATAGTGTGGGTACTCTGGCGAACAAGGAAGAGTAGAGATAAGAGCAGGATGGAGCGAACGCGTCTGCATACTTGGAAAAATAAATAAAATTATGAACTAACCATCTCAGCTGTTGTTGGCTTCCACCTTCCATTCGCGGCGATTTTAAAGTCCTGTCTCCCTCGAATGCACTCACACACTCTCATAAACGCAGACACGTACACCTTCACCTATACCTACGCCTACACACCTACAAACACACACGGACGCATGCACGCACGCCTCATTACGCTCTCTACAAAAATCACTCATCATCAAAATGCATCGCTTGAAACATCCTTGCCGTATCGCGAATACATATTGCTTTTTAATGTTCGCGCGTAGGATACCAAATACAGACTGAATGCTCAGGATTCTGCTAGAGAGTGTCATGGACTTAAAGATAACAATATCCCCTGAATCATAACTAGGTGTCCAGCGCTTTGACTGCATCGACAACGGTTTTCTACGTATGTGGCGCTTTGCGTTATATTCTTCGCGAAACGCTTGCTCTGCACTAAAAAGCGCAGAAGATGATCCGGCACCAAGGGACTTCTAATTATCACACTATAAAAATAAAAGACAGTACAGTACGATTAGGTATGTGTTTTTAATTCATCAATATTTTATCTAAATCACTTTACACACATTTATCGCCGTATGCAACATCCCGGGAAACACGGTAAACTTTACTCGGAGATTCATCCACCGTTAAATTTATTTTTATCACTATTCAATCGCCGAGGTAGAGCATTGTAATATTCCCGTACTATTATATCGTTTTTCATTACATTATCGCTAAAGATATTATTAAATCGCGAGATGGTCAATCCGCACGACATGAGATACAGGAATACAATACAAAATTGTCCACACACATCTGACGTATTACACTGTAGTTGTATGAAGCCGCACCGATTGTACTTGCAATTTCTTCGTAGCCGCCCGAGATGTTTCGGTATAATCGGTGGTAGTCCGTAGCTATCAAAGTACATTCCGTTTCCATGATTGTCAACGTGCATGGCGATCCAGTGCTCTCCAGATCCGTCGTGGTTATCCGTGTAAACTTTGAGTCCGACCAGTAACGACTATACACGAGGAATTCTGTGGTATACTCCAACGGTTTAAGGCGATAGAAACTGCAGACTCTCGTAGATTTGTCTAGTGTTCATGCTGAACACAAAGTCTATAATTAAATGATGACCTATACAATTTGACAGACGTAGATATGCAATATTTATTTCACAATATCGTCGATCGTGTCACGACTGCATGGTGAAGATTTCTCCTCTTTCTTATTCTCTTCCTCTTCGTCTGCCGACCAAACATCCATGTACGATTTTCTTTTAAACGGGTGCACGCGAAGCTAATCTTTTTCGCGAAGATTTCGGCATAAATGCGTACGATGGTGCGCCCTCCTCATTCTCCAGATTGGAAATTTCATGAATCGTGATATCGCAAAGAAGTATAGCCTTCTCATGACCGCGTGTATAGATACGTCTTGATTTTCGCGAAATTTCACGCTAGTTAGCGTATGCTTGTTTATAGCTCACAAAACCCTCGTACCTTTCAAGACCGTGAAAATATTGCAAGGGAAAATTATTCTGGCTTCTCGGATTCTGCGGTAATTCCGCAAAGTGATATGGTGGTGCGACTAGTCAATGAGCAGAGTACGGTCCATGCGCTGCCACCACGGCAATTTGTTTCGGAATAAATTCCGAGTCTTTACCACGCATTCCCTGAATATCTACGGCGATATCCATTTTCATGTCTAGTCTGTGCAGATGCTCAAGTTCGACTGATTAGTTACTCACACAATTTTATTCCGACATCAGCACATTTTTTCGCTTATCCGGTAAAATCCACCATTACCTGACGAGAGGCATCGATTTCAAGGACATTATCATATTCCGCGTAAACACAATCTACGGTTGAAGCAAGCGCATCCTCAAATCGTACCTGTAATCTCACACTACTATGCATTATTAAATTTCAATGTGAATTGCTGTTTGGCGAAAGATCGGGTGTCAAATGTTAAGCAAAGAGACAGTAGCCATCGCGATAATTATCGCGATCGATCGAATTACGATCGTTCAAGAAATGTATTGCAGTTCCCGAAAACAACGTTTGAAAAGCATCCACATACAAATTATTTTTCGTGAAATCAGGTTTTAAGGGATTATAAGGTATTTGAGCACCATCTACACACAACAAGAGATAACTTATTTTGTAATTTTGGAAATTGAATGGCTTCATACTGAAGTCGCCGGTATACGCTTTGCTATCAATGAAACCGATAATTATATACTTCGGCAATTGACCTAGCACGATATTATCGATCGTCACCCCATGAACACCGGAGTGTATTGCGAGCACACCAGGAGCTATTTTCATTCTACGAACGAGAAGCAATGCCTTGAGAATTTTTAAGCCGCATTGGCCATTCTTTGTATCTCCCACAAGACAAGATCAATATCTAGACCACACTAGTCGTAGTCGCATCTCGACACCGTTTAATATGAACAGCTCCTGATTGAATATAGCGCAATACAGATGGCCGAGCAAGTCTACAGTTTTTCTGACATATAAAAATTGTTTTCTCCCTACAAGACCCGTATTTCTCGATGTTATATCATTCATGTTTCCAAGGGTATCATCGTACCAGAGAACGCTCGTGAGATGTGAATTTTTAGCAGCTGGACCGTAATTCAGAAGTTTTTCTATGTACGCTCGATAAGCGTAGGCATTATTTGGAGATGAAATTTTGATTCAGGTATATATATCAGGTATATATACATCCACCTGATTAAACATAGAATGCAAGAGATTGTTTACAGGGCCGATGCTTACATTCAACGCTGCACCCATAGCAATTTGCGTAGGAGATATTATTTTTACTCTCAGACTAAGCATAGTATGCACAAGATCGATATACTCATCATGCGACGGTTAATGTGTATAAAGTGATTTAAATAAAATATTGATTAATTGAAAACAAATACCTAATTTTACTGTTTCTTTTATTTTTATAGTGTAATAATTAGAAGTTTCTCGGTGCCGGATTATATTCTACCTTGCCTTTTACTGCAGAGCAAATGTTTCGCGAAGAAACACAAAGCGCGAAGCGACACACACGGACACCTAGTTATGATTGAGAGGAGGTTGTTATCTTTAAGCCCATGACACCCTCTAGCAGCATCCCAAGCATTCAGTCTGTCAAGGAGGTTTTAAGCGACGCATTTTGGTGACGAGTGATTTTGGTAGAGAGCGTAATGATGCATGCGTGCGTGCGTCCATGTGTGCGTATATGTGCTAGTGAGTGTAAAGTGCGCGCGCGCGCGCGTGTGTGTGTTTCTCCGTGGGTAGGTGGAAATCTTCAAAAAGACTCTAGGTAACCCGCGTTACCTAGGAGTGTGGGATTTTTACCCACTAAAACCACCTCCCTTCGTCCCTGCCTTGTGCTGCCCCCCGCGGTACCACCGTCAGGCATTACTTCGCGGGGCAAGGGATCGGCTACGGCCGCGTCAGGGCTTTAATCTGGCTCAGTCTTTGCCGTTCTTCTGCGCGCAACTTCTTCAAGACTGCCGTTGCAAAGTCCTCAATACTGCTCCATGAATCTACTGCATCGAGCATGAGTTTCACGATGTTATCCGGAGTAATCCGTTCGCTGAGATGCTTCTGAAGCTGATCTCGCTCGTTGTTAAAACGTGGGCACATAAAAAATACATGCTCTGCGTTTTCGGCCACCTTGCAAGCTGGGCAGTCCTCACTGTCGTCCAGCTTAAATCGGTGAAGGTATTTCCGGAAGCAGCCATGGTCCGTTAGAAGCTGGGTAAGATAAAGACCTACCTCCCCATGGTTGCGGTTCACCCACGCCTCAACCGACGGAATCAGCCAATGTGTCCATCTGCCCTTAGGCGACTCGTCCCAGCGCTGCTGCCATTGCAGTAGTGACGCTGCCTTTTCCTCGTTGGCAATAATCTCCTTGTCGAGTGGAGTCCGCTGACCTCGGGTGTAGATCCTGCTCCGCTCGTCTGCAAGAATTTCCAGCGGTGGCATGCCAGCCACAACACATACTGCCTCGTACGATATGGTGCCGTACCCGGTAGCAACTCTCAGAAGAGTTCCGCGGTATACCGACACCATTCCTCTTCGGTATGAAGCCACCTTAAGTGCCTCGTGCCAAATCGGCGCTGCGTACAACATTATCGATGTTATAACTGTTGCAAGCAGTGTTCTTCTCGTCTGCTTGGGCCCTCCGATAATCGGCATAAGTCGCGCTAGTGCCACGCTGACTTTTGCACCTTTAGCAGCCACGTTCTCAATATGCTGCTTGAAGCTGAGCCTTGCATCCAGCATCACTCCGAGATACCTGATATAAGGTTGCGACGTGATTTCGCAATCACCAACGTCCAGAGTGATGGTTTCGACTTTATTCCGACTCGTAAAGAGTACGGCTTCAGTTTTATGGTGCGCAAGCTCCAGACCGACTGAATGCATCCACTTTCTCACGGTGTGATATGCCTCTTCGAAGGTGCAGTTACAGAACGCGTCATACATCAGGTTCCACAACAGCGGCCCCAGAACCGAGCCTTGGGGAACTCCTCCCGAGACTTCATAATACACGGGACCATTCTCTGTATCGTACATCAAGCGCCTCCCGCAGAAATAGCTCTTGATCATCGCTCTCAGGTAAACTGGCGTTCCCTGTTGATCTAATGCCTTGCACATACTATCCCATCTGGCTGAGTTGAACGCGTTTTTAACATCCAACGCAGCCAACAAGCAGTATCTTGGCTCCTCGAGTCCAGCGCGCTCCGGAGATCGCATCCTTCGCGGTAGCTACTACGCGGCCAATGGCTTCGATGGTTGACATGCCCTTCCGGAAACCGTAATGGTTTTCCGCGGAGCCATGTCCGACAGATGCATCGATTCGATTGGTAATAATCCTCTCGAGGATTTTCCTGGCTGTATCCAGCATGCACAAAGGTCGATATGCCGAGGCTTCCTCCGGCGGTTTGTTGCCTTTAGGAAGCAGCACGAGTCGCTGTCGCTTCCACTGTACCGGAAATGTTCCCTCTGAGAGGCACGAGTTGTACATCTCCAGGAACAGTTCCGGCGCAGCTTCTATGGCTGATTTTAACGCCGTGTTGGAGATGTTATCCAAGCCCGGCGCCTTCGTATTTCCCACTCTCCTGGTGGCCCGGAGTAATTCGTATTGAGTAATGGGAGGGACAACCTCACTCTCGTCCCGCGGCACTGGGTAGTCGTACTCTGGTTGCTTGGAAAACAACACCGCGACGATTTTTCCTAGTTGCGTTGGGCAAGTGGGCTGCTGCCGGGACTGCATCTTGATCGTTGACATAACAACCCTATATGATCTCCCAAATGGGTCGTTGTTAACTTCCGCCACAAGCCTGATCCATCCCTCTCTCTTGCTATGCTTGATAGCTTTAGCGAGTTCGGACCGTACCTCCTTGAAGGCCATTTCCAGTTGCGGAAAGGTTGGCCTTTTTCGGGCTCTTCGGGCGAGTCTCCTGGCGTGCTTACATTGGGCACGGAGCTCAGCAATCGTGTCGCTCCCCCAGTATGCCGAAGCGTGCTGGTTTCCATTGCCGCGTCGTGGCATGGCAGCGTCACATGCCCTCACGACAGCATCCATGACCTGCTTGGTCTTTTCCTCTGCTGTCTCTGCGGTGATTTTGGCATCTTCCATGCAGGCACATAGGGAGCCTTTGTCAAGGGCGTTCGCCTTCCAGCGGATGGTTTTGGCCTGGTTCGATACGCGGTTTGCACACATCGATGGCGGCTGTATGAGCCATGTGATGGCACAGTGGTTGCTATGTGCGCAGATCTCCATTACCTGCCAGCAGTTGCTCTTTGAGAGCCTTGGGCTGACAAATGTCAGGTCTATGATTGACCTGCTCTCGCCCCTGGTGTACGTTGAGACTTTACCGTCGTTGAGAAGCGTGAGGTTGAGCACCGAGAAAGTTTCAAGAAGAGCTCGCCCTCGGTCTGTCGTCCGTTTGCTGCCCCATTCCACGGCCCAGGCGTTGAAGTCCCCGGCGATGGCGACTGGGTGTCGGTTGCTGGCATCGTTGACCAATCGGTCCAAGGCCTCCTCATACTCCTGCTGCGTCAGTCGAGGTGGCATATAACAGCTGTATATATGCACACCGTTAAGTTTCGCGCGCACGAAATATTCTGCAGGCGTTTTCATGATCTCCTGGATAGGGCGGCTACCGCAAGCCCAGATAGCAGCTGAGCCTGTTGTATCCGCTCTCCAGGAAAGGCCTGACCTATTTCGGTATTGTTCCAAAATTATTGCCACATCAATGTCTTCCTCCTGCACCGTCTGCATGAGCAAGTCTTATGCTACCTCGCAGTGGTTGAGATTTATTTGCAAAAATCTCATTACCTCTTCCTTTGTTTGTGTTTCTCGAGGGCCAATAAATAGACCGGGCACCGGCTGCTTCCAGTTCCGTGATCTACCTTCTCAGCCCCTTTCTCCTTGCAGAGCATGCAGGTAGGCACCTTTTTGCACTTCTTAGCGAGGTGAACCTAATCTCCACAGCGCAAACACTGCTTTGAGTGGTCTGCACCTTTACAGCTCTGCCCTCGGTGGCCGAAGTCGTGACATCTGAAGCATCTTAGGAGCAGGTGGCTGTGTGTGTGTGTGTGTGTGTGTGTGTGTGTGTGTGTGTGTGTGTGTGTGTGTGTGTGTGTGTGTGTGTGTGTGTGTGTGTGTGTGTGTGTGTGTGTGTGTGTGTGTGTGTGTGTGTGTGTGTGTGTGTGTGTGTGTGTGTGTGTGTGTGTGTGTGTGTGAGTGCATCCGAGAGAGACAGGAGTTTAAAATCGCCGCGGAAGATAGGTGGTAGCCAACAACAGCTGAGGTGGTGAGTTCGTAGTTTTATTCATTTTTCCAAGTATGCGGACGCGTTTGCTCCATCCTGCTCTTATCTCTACTTTCCCTTATTCGCCAGAGTACTCACACTATCCCACTTTACCATCTTCATGTTGCCCACACTATTTAAGCAGAGTGGGTTGCGCGGCGATGGAAAAGTGGGATGGTGGATGTAGCCGCATGGTGGGGAAAGGCGTGGGGGTAGGAGTGGGATGGAGCAAAGGCGTCCACATACTATTTACGCGCTTGAAGTTCTATCAACTTTTTAAGCGTTCCCATACAACAGGGGATGATTTATAACCTTTTTTTTTATAAAAGTTCTCTCTTTTTATTCACCAGTCATTATTAAAAATTATCTTTTACATTCTATCTCCTGTAACGGTAATTTTTAACGTTATCATATATTTTATTCATCGTGGGAATTTGGGCTCGATCACATAACTAATATATTGAAACTGCGTAGTGGTTGACGGTAAGGCTTTATTCCAAGAAAAATAGTTTCATAAAAAAAATGTCACTTTTTAATTACAGTCACTCGAATTCTGCATAATGACCATTTAAACTTCATAATTTTAGCTATTATTTCTACGATTATAATTTTATAATGGTGTGCACCTATTCCCAGTATCTTCGAAGGTTTATTATTCTTTTCGTACGGCAGTATTGCTGTACGCTCGATACACAGACATGCTCATACCACCATACACTCACATCGCACTCGCTCCTTCGAACAGAGTGTATCAACTCGGTGTACAATTCTTTCTTTTTTACTCTCGTTACGCTTTCTCTCTTCCACTCTTCCACTCGTCTAGCCGGGCGATTCCCGTTTCGACTGTCGATTTGAGATGATTTTTCTTCCTTATACACTACTAGCTTAAACGTATTAATTAATCCTACGCACTTAATTATATGGTTATCTATTTATATATTAATCTATTTCCCGTATCCTTTTTACTTCACTAGAACCGATTCCTTATATCCTCTATGCATTTAACCCTTTGCACTCCAGCCTAGTAGGGCATAGAGGCTTTAATGTCGCAAATACGGCGACAACGGAGTGCAAAGGGTTAAATTGGGGAATTCCGGCGATTATTTCTATGTTATTTCTTATTATCCGAGCACCAATTCTCGGTATTCTCGGACTCGAACTTCAGTTACGTGTTGATGCCTTGGTATTTCCTCGTTACGCATACACACACCGCCGCACGCATTCGCTCACTCCTTGGACAGAGTATCAACTCTGTTTACAATTCTTTCTTACTCACTCTCGTTTCACTTTCTCTCTGTCTTACTTCCTCTCACACGATTTTGGCGACTCTTGTCTATATCGTCGGTTTAAAGATCTATACCATTTAATCTTATTCTCTTACCTTCTATGCTCTTATTTGTATGCACTTATTTTCCTATAACTGATTCATCCTCTTAATACAAAATACTTAAAATCTACTCACTTAATCGTATTAATCAAACCTAGACGTGTGTTCTCTTCACTTATCGTTTTGTTGAAACTCGATATTTGACAATCCTTCTCACTGTTTCATCGATGATTTAGATTTATATCGAGATTTCTCGCCTGTCTTTTCTTTATGTCCTCTAGATATTATTCACTCGTCTTTGTATTCTCGAGCAACCACCGACTCCACAAATCGTACTTTTAAGATAAACCACCGTATTTTCGCTTTTAATCTTCCGTTAAAGATTCGTACTGTTCTCTACTAACGGTGCGATAACGCCAAAAAGTCAGGAGAGCCGGAGAGCTCCTCTCTCCCTGCAACGGCCTTTTATAGGCCTCCCCTCGCCTCATTCCCCTCTGCCTACTTTTGATCATAATTTTTAAATCTAACGCCTCTTGAGACTTTTTTGGTTCGCCGCTGCCACGCTTACCGCCTTCCCCTCGCCATCCAGCAAGGCCAGCTGGTCGCTGACCTGCTGTTTACGCCAGTGAGGGAATTCCGGAGCGGCGACAGCTCTAGTTTTTATACTAGGTTCGATGGCTTAGTGCCCGCAAATCTTGGTACACTTGTACCGAGTCTAATTTTGTAGGTGTTTTCGCCTACTGTCGGCTCTTATAGCCGTTTGACATAATAAAATAAGCTAACGAGTGTAACTATGTTACACTCCACAAGATTAATTTATGCACGAAAATGAATTGCCAAATAACTTACACAACAGCGAGAAATCTCTAGAAGAAATCAATATTCGCAACGAAGTCTATTTTCGACGAAGTCGATTAATGAACTTGAACGAAATTAACAAACGTTCTGAATTTATACTTATTCAAGGAAGAATCTGATCATCTAAATCGAATAAAAATGTCACGTCCAACTAAATCAATTTTTAGTAATAAAATCGTTTCACTAAAACTTGATAAAAATGACAGAATCGATTTTCACGGATTAAATCGATGCATGTAAACGCGGCAAAGAAGGAAACACAAGGTTTTACCCGTTAAATCATTTTATGACAACGCGGTTAAATGGCAACAGTAAATTTTCACGAAAAAAATCAATTTTCACGGATTAAATCGATGCACGAAAACGCGCTGAAAAAGGAAAAGTTAAGTTTTATAGATTAAAACAATTTATGAAAACGCGGTAGAAAATAAATAGTAATTCACGGATTAAAACAATTTACGAAAACACGGTAGAAAAGAAATAGTAATTCACGGATTGAAACGATTTACGAAAACGCAGTAGAAAAGAAATAGTAATTCACGGATTAAATCGACGCATCGAAATCGACAAAGAGGGAAAAAATGTATTTTCTCGAATTAAATCAAATCAAATCGTAAAGACGGGTCAGCTAACACGATCAACAAAATGACACTTCTTTTAAAATAATCAAATTTCATAACATAAATTGATTCACGAGACAAACGAATCACTTAATTCGAACAGGAGTGACACTTTCTTAAGAAACCAAATCTCACAAATTCAATTTATAGACGAAAAACCCGAAGATTTAACTCGAATAACACGAACGATTTTTCTTTTTAAATCACTTTTTACGATTTTTATTTCCTCGCGACAAAAAATACTAATTGACTTGATCAAATGTGACACTTTCTTCTCTTTCTTTCTTTTTTATTTTTAAATCCAATTTTCACGAATTGAATTTATTCGCGGCAAAATAGACTGCTTAATTTGAACAAAATGAAACCATTTTTAAGATCTCGGACGAGCACCCACAATTTTGTTAGGTCAAACCCGCGCGGTGATATACAAACACCGACAAATTCAAAAAGTGTGAGGCGTTTTTCTCCCTTTACTTCGCCTGACAAGAAACACCGAAGACGCAAACGCCTTTTTGAGGCTAACCTTTCGGAAAATAACTTGGGACAAGGCTGAGAATGCTCGTTGATTGATTGCGTTAACCGTCTCTTGACCCGTTTTACTGAATATACGGAAAATGGCATGTACTCTCACTTGGTGAAAAATGTTCGGAAATACCAACCAATATAAATTAAAGAATTGCACTTATACTTGCGGTTGATTTCTGTGTTGAAGGGTGTGGGGATATCATTCAGATATGTAGTGCAGAAGAATGCTTACTACCATCGATTGAACAGTAAAAGCTGATATACAATTTTGTTTTTCCAATTTTACACTTCTTATATAATTACGTCGTACTACTTCAGTTACCGCAAAGTAAAAAAATAATTGTACGAGTAGTTACCCTGAATTCTTACTGATGGATGTTTTTTCAGATGCTGTTGAGCGTACGAGGATGGTCACGTGATGTTTCCCGATTGATCCGATCGAAGTTCAGACCAACATTCGGCTCGTGCATATTGTCGAACCTGTTATTACGCCAATGAGTGCATTTACATATATTATTAATCATATAACATTGCTTAGCACGCATATAATTATGGCCTTATGCATTTACAAAAATCGTGCAAATTAGAAACTTGCACAGTGTTTTTTCATTATTTTACCTCTGTTGTATCGCGGAATATTCCACTTCACGTATTCTTTGGAATATTCCTTAGCTGTCATTCAAGACAGGAAACAAGGTAGACGCCGACGCAGCATGAAGCGACCTGCTAGGAGATCTAACATAGGCTAAAGCAAAAGCTGCTAACTAAGGGATTTTCGCAAACGCAGTTGCTAACTGCTTTACGAAAATCGGAATTAAATTAGACTCAACAGAAACGGTTGGTTCCTCGTCAAATGCTCGAAACTACGAATTATTGTACATTCCTTTATTGACTTTTAGATAGTGTTTGAGAATGCTCGAACGTTCTGCCAAGCGTAGCGAGACTGCACACTGCAGGCTAGCAAGGGCAACTGCTTGCTGTTGCCACTCAGCGGCAGCACCACGCATGAGCTGTAGATCCTACACTAGGTCAGCGTGCCGAGCTACAGGTCGCTGCGCGCAAGCGCACTACGACCACTTGGCGAGAAAACGGCTGCTTCGTATTACGCAGCCATCTTGAGTTTTGCCCTCGTACAGCTCTCACCGTCATCGAGTTTCGTGCGTTCTCTCGACGATTAAGTGCATCGAAATCAGACTCACGGATCTACTCAGCCGACCTACAGTCTTATCAAACTCTTCGACCATATCAGCATTGATATATTGACGTCGGCACACCGGTACAGCATCATTGGACCCAACGTGTCGTGCACCCGGCATCAACTTCACCGCGGGTCCTGATCGCGACAGCACGTCTCATCACTTGCACACGATTAATACAATCGTGTGCGGTAATTAGCTCACCACATTTCATTTTCACTTTATTCTATCTTTTCTGTGCTCATTTTAATATATTATTTGCTATATTTTACTTGTTTATTTGTATTCGTGTCTGCTGCACTTGACAGGTGGAGCAATAAATGCTATTGTAATTAACATCAGTGTACTGCGTTTTAATTCAACCTGCAATATTTTACAGTCCACTACCTCTCCGACAACTGAATTCTCGAACATTTGGTCCTTCGAGCCGGATTGCAGTACTACTAGCTTCATGCTCTATCATCAAGTACGTGGACGCACTCTAAGCTAGCGGACCCAGCAGGAACAAGTTCCACCAGCTCACCTCGTCGAAGGACGACCCGACTGCTCAACGAGCCCTAGCACTCTCAACGGAGTCCACTAGCAGAGCTCCGCAGTAGCGACTCTGCGCATAGACAGGCTCGTCGCAGCTCGACATCTGCATCGGTTGGTATTATGGCAGATAAACCAAAGCTTCCTCAAGGCGGTGACCAAAGCGAGCAGATTTCTGGAAAGAAATTGCTAGCACCACCAGCTATTAATAAGCCACCGCCCATACGCTCCAGCTCTCGCTCAAGCTCGCCTGCTCGACTACCAAGCGAGCTTATTTTCAAGGTTCAATCGCAGCAGAGCCGCCTCGACGCCATCGAATTGGTGCTCCAAGCGCTACCCCAAGAGGCAAATGAGACATCCAACGAAGAGCTCGACTCGCTGTGGGCTCAGATCGACGAGCACCACAAAGCCTTCATCAAAGTACATCAGTACTTTGAAGTAACATGGCCAATTGCTTTCGCTGACCACGAATATTTCAGTCGTGGTACGCATCTGGAGGAGGCCAAGCTTACACTCGCTGTGAGGATGGCAATTGCATCGTTGCGAAATCGCTTACCACGCAGTCAACCATCTCCTGCACCTGCAGCACCACTTCAAGCCAAGGCGAAGATGCCTAATATAAATCTACCGAAGTTTGACGGGAAATATTCTGATTGACCAGATTTCAGAGATATGTTCCAGTCTTTAATCATGAATCAGCAACAGCTGTCCAGTGTAGATATGCTGCATTACCTACGGGGCAGCCTAACCGGTAGTGCAGCACAGCTCATCGCTGGCTTAGCACTCACAGGTGAGTCTCTGCAGCCGTCATGGGAAATTCTGACGAACAGATTTGAGAATAAACGGCTGTTAATGGAAGAGCGCCTCGACAGCATTTTTGCCGTCACCACACCTTCTGAGAGAGACGCGACGTCTTTATCCGAAATTATTGCGACAGTGTCTGAAGCAGACACCATTCTCAGAGGCCTCAGCAGCACTGATCAGCTCTGGGATTGCGTATTGGTCCATCATGTGGCAAGAAAACTGGATAGGCTGACACAGGAAGCATGGGAGACATCACTTGGAGCTTCGCAGGATTTTCCACCATTCAGCGAGCTCAAGGAGTTTGTCACATCCCGCGTCAGGGCACTCGAAAGAATCGAGGCGACTCCAAATCAACCAGGCATTAACACCAAGGCCTCTACATCAAAGGCGTCTTCAAGCTCATCTAAAGGGTCAGTACGACCCAGTACAGCTCATCACACGGCTGCCCGGGGGGCACCAGCCAAGGAAGCACGCAGGGAGTGGACTGATAAAACCTACCCCTGTGATTGTTGCCGATCTCGAGACCATTACGTGGTGATGTGCCCAGAGTTTCGAGAACGTTATATCACTGAACGTCGTAAGGTGGTCGACAAGAGCCGTCTATGCTATAACTGCTTAGGAAGACACAACGTGGCTTCGTGCCGCTCAACCAGGAGGTGTAAGGAGTGTGGTGCCAAGCATCATACCATGCTCCACCAGGAGTCATCATCCAGCTCAAAGCTGCCGCCATCAGGTACGTCTGCTAAACCTGCAGCTCAATGAGATGGGGGTGCAGTCGTCCAGAACTCAGAACTGCTCAACAAAGTCAGCTCGTCGCTCCTCGCAACTGCTTTAGCACTAATTAAAACAACAGTTTCAACTCATCAAGTTCGGCTGCTCATAGATCCAGGATCGGAACTATCTTTCGTGGCAGAAAGCCTCTGTAGTCAGCTGAAACTAACACGTCAGCGCGCATCTATTCCGATCTTTGGTATCGGTGGCAAGAAATCAGCTCAAACACGCGGCTTGACTCAGCTCACTCTTCAATCTCTGCACACAGCCGCTATTGTCACCATGAATGCTCACATCCTCAGAACTTTAACGGTGATATTACCATCTGTAGTAATACAGAATCAGACGTGGCCTCACATCAACAAGCTCAAATTGGCAGACTCAGAATTCCTACGCCCTCGATCAATCGACATCATCATCGGGGCTGATGTTTATGGGCAGATCATTAAGCCTAATATCATCAGGAGCTCACCGTCAATGCCAATTGCTCAGCTGTCGGTGTTCGGATGGCTGGTACTTGGACCAATTGATTCGACACAATCGCCTGCCAGTTCATTCCATCATGCCCACCTGCAACAGGAGGAACAAGCACTTCAAGAATCTCTCATGAAGTTCTGGGTCCAAGAGGAATTACCAGCCAACACTGACAGCTCACTCACACCTGAAGAACAGGAGTGTGAGGATCACTTCAGGTCGACGCATAGGCGTGACTCTACAGGGAGGTACATCGTCAGGATTCCGCTCAAATCACCGGCAACGCTCTTGGGGAGTTCATTTTCGACGGCTCATCACTGTCTGTCTCGAGTTTCAAAACAACACTCGAGGGATGACGAATTCAAACAACTTTACCATCAATTCATGACAGAATACGAACAGCCCGGTCACATGGAGAAGGCGCCGGCATTACCATCAAGTGCAGTGCATTATTATCTGCCGCATCATGGAGTTCTCAGGCCAGCGAGTACCACTACAAAATTGAGAGTGGTGTTCAATGGCTCAAGTGCAACAACATCTGGGTTCTTCTTAAACGACATAATGCATACCGGTGCCAATCTGCTGCTCAACATCTCAAACGTGCTCATTTGGATTAGTCATCATCGTCACATCTTCGCTACGGACATCACCAAGATGTACCGACAGATCCTGGTACACGAAGAGGATTGCAATTTGCAAAGAATACTGTGGATCAATGACCAGCTCGAGGAGGTGCCATACCGGGTGAAAACTGTCACCTACGGAACCAAAGCTGCACCTTTTCTGGCAGTTCGAGCACTAATCCAGCTCGTGGAAGACGAAGGTATGAGATTTCCACTCGCGGTGCTATCCATCACGCATGGCCGTTATGTGGATGACATTTTTGGAGGAGCAGACACAGTAGAACAGCTCAATCAGATTGCTCAACAGCTAAAGGAGTTGTGCATGGCGGGCGGATTCTCGCTTGCCAAGTGGCACGCAACAGACTCGGAAATACTCGCCAGCATTGCTGCTACCGAGTCATCTTGCTCAGAAATTATATTGGACGACTGCTCAAACAAAATACTTGGACTTACATGGCTTCCGCACGAAGATCAGTTCGTGTTCTCAAGCCGGTTCAGCTCAGCACCTGCAAACTTCAACAAGCGTCTCGTTCTATCTGAAGTGGCTCAGATATTTGATCCACTCGGGTTCATCTCACCAATTGTGATACGTGCCAAAATGCTTTTGCAGGAGCTTTGACTACACAAGTTTAAATGGGATGAGCCACTGCCATCCCACGTCTCACCACGTTGGCTAGCAATCAGGGAGGATCTCGCACACTTGGCCAAGATCTCAATCCCTCGTTGGTTTAACTTATGGAGCGGCTCCACAGTGGAGTTGCATGGATTCTCAGATGCCTCTCAGCTAGCTATATCGGCAGTGGTATACATCACTGTCATCTCACCGTCCGCAACAAAAGTGATGTCACTCGTGTGCTCAAAAACCAAAGTTGCACCGCTCAAAAAGCTCACCAGACCCAGGTTGGAGCTTACAGCAGCGCTGCTTCTAGCCAAGCTCATCTCAAGTGTTCAAGCCACAATCAAATTGAACATTGTATCTACTCATCTGTGGACGGATTCATCAGTCACGCTCATGTGGATCAAAGCTCATCCGTCGCGTTGGAAGGATTATGTTAGGAACCGAGTCACTCAAATACAAGATCTTACAGAGCATGCTCAGTGGCGACATGTTCCTGGCGTTTCCAATCCTGCAGACTGTGCCTCTAGAGGCATAACTACAGAACAACTCAGAGCTCATCCCTTGTGGTGGACGGGGCCACCATGGCTCGATCAATCTCAAGAATCATGGCTTGCACAGCCTGCACTGGCCGAGAACCCAGGTGTGTTGAAGTCTCGGCCAGGCGTAGCCCTTGTGGTGGCTACATCGAATCAGGACTGTCATTGGGATCTGGTGCACAGGTATTCATCGCTCAACAAGTTGTATCGGCTCACAGCTCTCTGTTCGAGAGTCATAGCACGGCTCAAGAGGATACCTGGCTCAACACCAGTCACGCTCATCTCAGGACGTGAGATCGACGAAGCGAAGATTTTTTGGGTCAACGCAACCCAGGCAGCTTACTTCTCGCACAAGCTCAAAGTGATGTCATCTGGTATGCTGCTGCCAACCTCTCATTCTTTCAGTAGGCTCACAGCCTACCTCGATCAACAATCAGGGTGGGAGGACGGCTTAAACAATCTGAACTCAACTTTGAAACGTGTCATCCTGCAATTTTGCCTCGTCAGTCTCGCCTCTCATCACTTATTATAGACTAAGCTCATAAGCGCACGTTTCATAGCGGAACTCAGCTCACTGTAGCGCAAGTTGGACAAGCTCACTGGATCATTGGGGGTAGAGCTCCAGTCAAAGCTCACATCTTGCACTGCGTAGTGTGTGCTCGACAGAAAGGGATTCATGCTCGACAACTAATGGGTCAGCTACCTCTCTCTCGAGTCACACCTGTACAGCCGTTCACAGAGACTGGAGTTGACTACGCAGGTCCACTCACACTCAAGACATGGAGAGGGCGAGGGGCCAAAACACACAAGGGCTGGATTTGTGTCTTTGTGTGCATAGCCACGACGGCATTACATCTGGAGGTCGTCACTGACTGCTCAACCGACGCATTCCTTGCTGCTTTTCGACGCTTCTCGGCCCGGCGAGGAATACCTCGCGCTCTCAGCTCAGATTGTGGTACGAATTTCATCCGAGCTAGCAAAGAGCTGCGACGACTATTCACATCATGCTCATCTGAACATCTCATCGTTGCAAATGCTCTCTCACAGGATCGTGTACAATGGCGGTTCAACCCTCCAGCAGCACCCCACATGGGTGGCAAATGGGAAGCAGCAGTGAAGTCGGTGAAGCATCACCTCCGTCGGACGGTGGGTGAAACGATCCTAACCTACGAGGAGTTGACGACACTGCTGACTCAAATTGAGGCTGTTCTCAACTCAAGGCCTTTGGAACCTCTCAGCGACGATCCTGAAGACGTGTCAGCTCTAACACCAGGGCATTTTCTTACTGGCAGCGCACTTACCACGATCCCAGAACCATCTCTAAAGGATCTGGCGATCGCAAGGCTCTCTCGATGGCAGCTCATACAGCAGAAATTTCAAAGTTTCTGGGCTCAGTGGTCTGCTCATTATCTCCAGCGTCAACAGGCAATTTCGAAATGGTACCACCCAAACAACAACATCCAGATCGGCTCACTTGTTTTGCTCACGGATGAGCGCTTTCCACCGTGCAAGTGACCACTTGCACGAGTGATTGCGCTGCATCCTAGCAATGACGGGCTCACAAGAGTGGTGACCATTAAGACAGCTACGGCAACGCTCACACGGCCCATTGCCAAGCTTGCAGTGCTTCCAGTTCCCTCAGCAGAACATCACGTTGAGGAGAATCAGCAACCACATTGCTGATGGCGGGCGGAATGTTTGAGAATGCTCGAACGTTCTGCCAAGCGTAGCGAGACTGCACACTGCAGGCTAGCAACGGCAACTGCTTGCTGTTGCCACTCAGCGGCAGCATCACGCAGGAGCTGTAGATCCTACACTTGGTCAGCGTGCCAAGCTACAGATCGCTGCGCGCAAGCGCACTACGACCGCTTGGCGAGAAAACGGCTGCTTCGTATTACGCAGCCATCTTGCGTTTTGCCCTCGTACAGCTCTCACCATCATCGAGTTTCGTGCGTTCTCTCGACGATTAAGTGCATCGAAATCAGACTCACCGATCTACTCAGCCGACCTACAGTCTTATCAAACTCTTCGACCATATCAGCATTGATATATTGACGTCGGCACACCGGTACAGCATCATTGGACTCAACGTGTAGTGCACCCGGCATCAGCTTCACCGCGGGGCCTGATCGCGACAGCACGTCTCATCACTTGCACACGATTAATGTAATCGTGTGCGGTAATTAGCTCACCACATTTTATTTTCACTTTATTCTATCTTTTCTGTGCTCATTTTAATATATTATTTGCTATATTTTACTTGTTTATTTGTATTCGTGTCTGCTGCACTTGACAGGTGGAGCAATAAATGCTATTGTAATTAACATCAGTGTACTGCGTTTTAATTCAACCTGCAATATTTTACAGTCCATTACCTCTCCGACAACTGAATTCTCGAACAGATAGACAACGGAAAGTTACCGTTGCCTATAATAAATACTTCCATTAATATAAATTCGCGTTGTCATCGATAACTCGAGATCCATATTTCTATCGGCAAACGATCCCAAAAATAATATCTTTTTAATATTAAACCGAATACCGAATAATCCAATTACCCGGTACCGGCATAAAATTTGGTGGCAGCGGTGGGATCTGCCAAAGTTAAGTGATACGTGATTTATTTGGACAAAAAGTGTTTTGGACAAAGTAAATAAAACTGACTCTGAAGTAACAACTACGACTCGTGCAAGGGACGCAAGTGTAGTCCCTGAAAACCCGACTAAGCTAACGCGAAGACGCGAAGTGAACGTCGGTGCGTGGTGACATATCGGTCAACCGTTTAAAATCCCGATTGACGGTGTTACGTCAAGTCGCGGAAAAACGCACAAAGTGTGCAACCAAGTACTCGAAGCAGCTACTTGAGAAGAAGCCGTCGTCTAACCATTGGCGACGCGCTAAGGACGAACCCAGAAACCAGCGAAGAAACAGGCCAACAGCGTCAAGAAGGACGTCAAGGACCATCAACAGAAAGGAGCTGCAGGACACCAAGTTGACAGCACCCGAGAACATCGCCATGTAGAGGATCATCTACCAGATCATGCCGAAATAAACTAAACCCAGTTAGGACAGATATTTGAAAAATTTCAAAATATATATATTCCACTAGAGATATTTTTTTCGAGATTTCGTGGGTATATTTACAGAATTGTTCACCGCGAAATTAGCAACATGCCGGGATTTAAGGGAGCCAAACCGAAACATAAAGTCAATTCGATAGAAACTACGATGCCAGGCCAAGGGGTAGACTCCACAGCCGGATTAGCTGCTGCCGTAGAGAACATCGTGTACGAAGCGCGCAGGGCGTTATCAAAGCTCTCGCCGCCAGGTCGAATCCCCGCTGACAGGCAAGAGGCGGTCGTAGGCCGACTGGACGCTGAGTTCGGCGTAAACCCACTCGGGGGTGCGGCGTTTCGCGATAACAGTCGTATAGGTAGCGATGACGTGTTCAATATAGCTACTGGCGGACAAACGCCCGAACGCCTAGACGAGGACATGGACGAGCGGGAATTCGAAACCATGCAAACGATAGATCGCGTAGGTTTCCCGACAGCTACCGGTACGACAGCACGGTCGGTGCCTTCAAGAGTACGAGATCGGTTAGAGGCGATCGACCGGAGCTACCGTGAATTGGTAAGAGCTCGACGGCAGTGCGAAAGGCTGCAGCGCGAGGTCAACGCGAACTCGATCGCGAACTCCGGGGGGCTGAAACGCCGTCGGCAAGACGAAACTTGGCGGATAAGTTAAACGAGGTAGGTTCGGATGAATACGAGCTCATCGGCTCCTTAAGAGAGCTGAGCTCCAGCGACGGTTGGGAGGAGCAGGGATGGAAGACCATCCGCCCCCCGTACAGCCCCCGAGAAGCACGCAGTTCGAGGAGACGCAGAGGCCCTCAAATATGCTCAGCCTCAGCCTCGGAATAAAAATGGTGAAAACGTTCGACGGCAAAGACGCAAGGGCATTGCCGCTCTTTTTAAAGTCCTGCGAGACGATTTTTCGCAAGGTAGCCGAGGAAGAGCATGACACCCTTCTTGAATTAATTGTCATGAGCGAATTACAAGGTGCGGCAGCAAGACAACCGCAGCACAAAACCATCAATACCATGGCGCAACTCAGGAGCGAATTGGAAGCGTTTTACGGACAACGGAAGTCCCTGGCTGCGTTGCAAATGGAGTTCAACTCACTCCGGCAGGGACAGAACGAGGACATCGCCGCCTACGCGGCAAAAACGGAGAGAATCACGGTAGACATCGCCAAAATACTCTGCGAACCGTTGAAAACAGAGGATCAGAAGATCACCGTCGAGAGTGTCACCCGACGAAGCGCACAGGCCAACTTCGAAAACGGCTTGCACGGCCAGGTGCAAGTGCTGGTGCGTGCGAGAAATTACCAATCGCTGCATGACTCTGTGGCAGGGGCCATAGAGATAACCAACATGGTGCAGTCAAGGGGAGAGGTAAGTGGAGCACTAAGCCACCCCAGATGGTCCCTAGGCGCACCATCCCGGCAGGGAGAAAATTGGTTCACCTGCGGAAAAGCTGGACACATGGCTCGAGACTGCACCCGAGATACGGGACGAGTAAGCCTACCAGTACCCAGTAAAAACAAGTCAATCTACAACGTGGAAATAACTTGCAATTACTGCCAGAAGAAAGGCCACATGTGGAAGGACTGCCGGAAGAGACTGTCGCAGAATAAAAGCGAGCCGACGCAGCCGCCCCGACAGCCAAGAAATGCAGGCTACAAAGATGCAAGAAATACGGTAACCGTGGGGCCAGATCCAGCTACTGCAGGCGTTAACACGCTGGGCGCACTGAGGCTTAATACGCTAACTGTCCAGCAGAGACCTGCGTGCAAGAAGAAAAAAACAACGCTACAGCTCCTACAAGTAACGCTGCCAGCGTCGAGTGCCACCGCCAGCGACTTCGATATCGATGCACCGTTGGCCACGACCGGGGTACTCACCCTCAAGGCGGACACCGGAGCGCAGTGCAGCATAATCAAGGAACGCTGTCTCAAACCAGAGATCATGGTGAACGACTGCACCGTAGAGCTGCAGGGGGTGGCGGGCGAAAAATTCACTCCCCTCGGGATAGCTAAAATTGTGCTCGAAACACCGGCTTTAAATGTAGAGCATTGGTTCTACATCGTTCCAAACAATGTGCCGTTGAAGGTCAATGGACTACTTGGCATGGACTTTATCAAGCAGCATGAAACGGACATCCTGCATGGCGAGATGCTGAAGTTGTATAGGCACTGCCTGCCGCAACGGGATGGCGCGACGAGGATATATTCGTCACCACGCAGTAGAACTGCCGCTACGTGCAAATACATAGGCCTGCTTACAAAAATAAACCTTCCTTCCGGAAACGGTTCTAATATGGATACCGCTAAGAGAATAAATTTGTCAGACTACCTATGAGGAGTGGAATCAGCCGAGCAAAGTAGCGAGATTCCGTGTCACACCGTCAAAAACTAATAGAATGAGTTTGGATGTTTCTAAACAGGAGGGGGAAGTGCAATAGCCGTCATCGAGACTTGAGCCGTCGGAGATCGCGAAGGCCGTACGTAGCCGACAGGTCAAGACACTGCGCGTAAGCGCAGAGAGCACGGGGAAGGAGGCCAAACGCTTTGCGCAGCAACAACGGAAGCCCGACTTGGTGCCCCCCAGCAGTGAAAAGCAAGCAGCTCACGCAGGAATAATGTGCGAATACAAGGGTGTATTCCATCTACGAAGGAACAAGTGATAGCGCATGCACGAGGTGCAGCATCGCGCACCCTTTAAGGTCGGATCGGAGGACCTAGGATCGCAACCTTTGCCTGGGAAGAACGTAAAATCGGGGCATGAGTCCGATAAAATGCAGAAAGCCGGAAAAGGAAATACTGATACAGACGCTCTGAGTCGCATATACGCGACCACACGAGCCCAAGTGGGATAGGAAAGAAATTCCCATAAGAAAGAGAAAGATAGCGCAATCGGGTATACGAACACCCGCACAAAGCGGAGAGTCGAAGATACCCAAGGCAACCACTATAACTTGTCGAAGCGAGAGGCTAAACTCGCCCACGGGAAAGGGAAGTGGAGATGCCGACAGACAAAATGCTAGCGGAAGGAATAGGCCAGCCCAGCAGGAGTCAATGGAACGCGTCGCTGATGGTCGTGGCTCAGAAACCCGATGCTGCCGGAGTGAGGAAAATGCGCGGCGTGGTGGACTTTCGGAAGTTGAACGAAGCCACCATCGGAGACTCGTGCCCACTGCCCAATATAACCGAAATATTGGACCTGTTGGGACGAGCCCGATATTACATGGAAAAACGGCATTTTCCACTCCGCGGGGTCATTTTGAGTATAACCGCATGCCATTCGGATTGAAAAAAGCGCCACCGACTTTCCAGCGGCTAAGGAACTCCACGTTAGCAGGACTACAGGGCGTCAAATGCTATGTGTACTTCGACGACATAGTAACACACGGAGTAGGAGCTACTCGCGATAATTTGGGCTCTTGCTCAATTCCGGCCATATATTTATGGTACTCGCTTCACAGTCGTGACAGACCACCAACTGCTTACCTGGCTGTTCGAAGTAAAGGACCCAGGTTCGAGACTAATGCGTTGGAAAATAACATTGGCGGAACATGAGTGTAATGTCGAATACAAGGCAGGAAAGCGTAATACAAATGCAGATACACTAAGCCATACATTCCTTGCTACGAGGGCCCAAGCGAGAGCAAAGAACGTAGTCTGTGGGTCGGAAGAGGACAGCACGACGGGGCAACTCGGCACAGCGAATGACCGCACAAAGCGTACGGCCGAAGATACCCCATACAGCCGTGGTAGCTCGTCGGAGCGAGAGATCGAGCTCGCCCAAGGGACAGAAAAGGATAACTTGCGCCCGGGTACGGATAGCCGCACAAAGGGGAGTGCCGAGAATAACACAGGCCAGCCCAGCAACGAGGCAGAGCGAGAAGCAACGCCTGCCCATGCAACAGAGAAGGATAGAGAGATCCGCAGCGTGCATGCAGGTCGCTCTACTGAACCTCACAGCCCCGCCACGAAGTCGTGCGGTCAAGGAAGGAGCAGACCACGTACGCTGACAGAGAAAAGCACTAAGACTACGAGCATTGCTGACAAAGACAGAGCGAGCCCAGCAGAGCATGGCGGAACCGCGAGGCGCGGAAGGCCGCGAAAAGCAAACGTTGCAAGGCCGCTCGAGACAGAGAGCGAAGCAACGGCGGAGCTACCGGTGGGCATACCGAGTGACAAAACTGCGGACAGAGCACCGCAAAGGCCTGCTGAGGAAGCGAGGCACGGCGGGGCCCGTGGCCCGCAAACTTCTAGCAGCGCGAACGAAGACAGCGCTACAAAAAAGTATAGCAACTGCCGCAGTGGCATAGCCATTCCCTCTATCGATGACCGCCTGAAAATAATAAGAGAACATCACGACACCCCTATAGGAGGGCATCAGGGTATCAGGCGTACGTTACCTCGGATCCGGACCAAGTACGACTGGCCCGGTCTAAGAAGGGACTTGGAAGAATAAATATCGTCCTGCGAATCCTGTCAAAAAAACAAAATCAGGAAAAGAGAACGAGTGCCGATGGTGGTAACAGACACCCCATCAAGGTCATTTGAGAAAGTAGCGGCCGATATCGTAGGACCGCTACCTGAAAGCGCATCTGAAAAATATTTATATACTTACTATCCAGGACGCGCTTACGAAGTACAGTGCGGCGATACCACTGCCGAATCAGAAAGCATCGACAGTCGCAAGAGCACTAGTCGAAAAATTAATTTGCCGGCGCGGAACGCCGGAAATAATATTATCGGATCAGGGTACGAACTTTCTCAGCTCGACTTTCAAAGGAATGTGTCGACTGCTGCGAATTAAAAAGATACAAAAGGGCCTATCATCCCGAATAGAACGGCGCATTAGAGAGGTCGCATCGCACCCTCACAGAATATCTGAAAATTTTCATAAGCGAGGATCAGGGAAATTGGGACGAGTGGCTGCCGTACGCAATGTTTATGTACAATACCACTCCACATACGGGGACCAGACTGACACCCCACGTGTTGGTGTACGGACGCGAGGCTGAGTTGCCGACCGCCGTGAAACAGGAGCCCGGCAGCACCTATGCCTACGACGTATGACCACGGCGCACAGGTGCAGGAATACCGCGTCGGAGAATGCGAACTCCTCCGTGACGAGACGGTGCACAGGGATGGTCAGACAAGCTGACTCCGAAGTGGACGGGACCTCACGAAATAGTAGAGAAGAGGCCCCCCGTCAATTACGTAGTACGGAAGGTACGTAAAATCCAGGCGGTGCACGCAAACCGCCTGAAGCTCTTTATCGAGCACTATTAGCTCAGGAATTGAGGAATTCGAATACTTATCGCTAGTTTAAACTAAATATTATCAAGAAAGTAAATGTGGGAAGGAGCCCCTCAGGACACAGGGAAGGGAGCTCCATAAAGTAGAAGAGGTCTTTGGAGATGTATGATAATGATTGTGAGTACATTGTAAATATTTGATAATGTTCCAACAAAAGTATTAAGACCTCTAAGATATACACTAACTGATGCGGCAAAGCACTATGAGAGAAATTAACAAGTGCGCAGAGTAAGCGCCTAGTTAGACTGAGTAAAACATAATAAATAACAATGAATATAGTGCTCTGCACAGTGAACCTGTATCACTTGAGTATTACTACGCTGTTGGTGGATAGCGGGTTGATGCATTCGCACGTAGCATGTCGAGTGACAGATGCGAATATTAAGGTTAAGGATCCTGGTGACAAGTATAACTAATTAAATGAACTCAGTAATTTAACAATAATAAATTCAACGTTTATTGAAAGTATGTAACATTGGCTGCATGAAAAAATACCTGTTGATTGTGTTTAATATATTACTGTGATTGGTCTGGCCTGCGTGTTGATGTACTGTTGGTGATTGGGTCTCAGGCCTCTGAGTTGCCTTGGTGATTCCGTGTGGTTGATCCTGGTGATAAGGTCTGATTGTAGAGCTCGAATAGTGCCACACGGCAGTCTATGAGAGTCCGGACGCCGATGATCGGTGCTGAGCAGAATGGCGTCGGTGCAGCCAACGAGCGAACCACGCCGTTGACGTTTATGTGAATGGTTCTATGGTTCTGGTGATCTGCTGTGATTTTCACTAACACTGAGTTGAAACACGGGTGATTTGACCAAGAATGTACTACACTATAGTAATGAATGCGCACTAAAGTGATTAGAACGAGTGAATATCTCTGTGAGTTTTACGCGGGAACGTGTACTGCGAGCGACTCGAGTGAGAACAACGGCCACATCCGTCGACCACGCGGCAGAGTATTAGAAGACGGACGTGCGTCACAGCTTGCTGGTGATTTGCTGTCAGCGATGGAAGGCGAGACTTGTGAGTGGTCTTGCCGATGGGGCCACGCTAACAGCGTTGGCCGCTTGAGTGAGCTTCGATCGAGGATGTGAGCAGATGGACAATATGCATGAGTGCGCGGTCGATAAATCGATATAGCATACCTGCGAGCTATACCATATGACGCGAGGCGTCAGATGATTGTGACTGTAGCGTGTGCATGAGTTGAGTGTGTACTTGGTAGGCGTGAAAACTGAACAGGAGACCTAATTTTATCAACAGGAAAAAGAGCGTCATTCAGAGATAAATATACATATAGAACGAAACAATTGAAAAGAAATTGCACTTTCATTACGCAATCCAGAGGGGACGGCGACCATGCCAGCAAACCACCTCGAAAAATGTATATTATATTAATACTGACACAGGATAGTTCAGCGTAGAGAGTAAATTGAAGAAATAAAGCCTCTAAGAGCATACTTCATTTTGGAAAAAATAAGTCAATGTGCACACTCTAATCAGCTGACATACACATGTTAATTGGTAATTCGAATTCCGCGAATGACAGTGAAATATGCCAAAATATTTCCATATTTCAAGAAGATATCTATATTTATGAAAAAAAAAAATAATAATAATAATATTACACTGGTTAAGCCTCAGAATGAGGAAGACGGTACACGTAAACAATGCAGTCCCTGTCGCTGTAGAGCATCGACAAGCGTCAGCACTTATGCGACTGGCTAACCTAAAGGCCTACAGCGAAGGCGACGCAATTATAGTAGTACTCGACATACCGCTGATCAGGCAGCAACAGTACAGTATACAAAAAGTATACCCTATACACACGCAAGCCAGCAACGGTGGGTACGACTACGTGGACACGACTGAGAATAACATAGTCATAGATATCGAGAATCGTAAATACGTAAGCATGACAACCAATGACGTAAAAAATTGCAGGTGTTACGTCAAAATCGCGGCCTATCTTACGAACCCACGAATTTAACATAAATTTCACGTTTCGGCGTATCTTTTCCGTGCTCTGGTCAAGGAGAATAAATTCTCCCTTTACCACACCCGACGAGAAAATACCGAAGACGCAAGCCCGTTTTTGAGTCTAACCTCGCGGAAAATTACTCGGGATAGGGCTGGAGTGCGTTTTGTTCTTGGTTGGGAATAATCACTTCACGAATAATGGGGAGGGACTTGAATGACAATTTCACGCGGAGCAAGATTTCACTTTAATTGGTAATTGAAAATTATACCTACGGTTGTTTGTTGCTGTCGTTCTTACTGTTGAACGTTGGTTGGGCGTAGATTAGTGTCGTCAGACAGACTAAAGATCGAACGTAGGCGTTGGTGCGTATTAATAATTATTTATTGGAATAAACTACATGAGTAGTTGAATGTTGCACGTTCAATATTCCCTATTTTACAAGGGTTAATAATTATAAGTACTGTACTCTTACTCGGTACTACTTGAAACTATACTTTGTGAAAATTAAGCCGTGGTGAAAAATTATCGTTCTGTACTACTTTATTTCCCGGCAAACAGTACTACTTGTTGCCTTGGAAAAATTCTAATTCACTGCCGGCGACTTATTGACTGCCAGGCTAGTGATTAGTCCTCTAGTTGACCCCCCGTGAAACTGTGTTACTTGACTCCCCGTGAAACTGTGTTACTTGACTCCCCGTGAAAAAGTGTTACTTGACTCCCGGTGAAAAAGTGTCGACGGCCGATTTTCGCGGCCTTTTATAGGGCTCCTGAGCGTCGAAAATTCTTGTCGTCAAGCGCGTAAAAGAAGAGAAGGGATAAAACCCTATCCTGATTATAAGAATTTCCCCGTGGTCTATCTCGACCATACACGTAATCATTCCCCTTACTCCGCAGAGTAGCTTCTCGACATGCAGAGCCATAGATCTATGCAAGTGCATCGGTATGGCGCGCTCTGATTTGTCCGCGCGATGTGCTACACAGAGGACCACGCGATTAGGTGAGGGAACGCGTTCGAAGCGTTTTTCCCCTGAAAATGAGGCGATTTTTACCACCCTGCTTCTTGGCCTACTTTCAATAGAATTTCCTAGTTTAGGTAATATCCTTATGCTCGCTTCTCTGTAGATGTGTCTATGGTAATGGCTTAGTTTTTCAGCGTTTTTACGGAACTTAAATAAATCCTTCACATGAAACCACTAATAATAATTTTGTTACAGCTTCTGTAGTTAACTTTGACGTATGCAACCTGATTTCTGCGTTAATCTCTTATTAGTATAAATGGTTTCGTTGAGTTATGGCTTATTCCAAACATCATTGGTTATTCGTTAAATTAGTGATTACTCTAGTTATAGCTAATGAGTTTTCTTAAATAATTTGTAAGTTAGACATTAGATTTCTTATAGTTAATAAGTTTTCTTAAATGATTTGCTAGTTAGACGATTATTCTCGTACTATAGGAACGAGAGCGAGAGAGAGAGATAGAGATTTTACTTGAGAACGACTCGTCTAACTTGGTTACTCGTACATTTTGTTCGTACGCAAGTCGGCTAGATCGCCGTTCAGCCCTAGCGATAAGGCGTTCGTAGTGGCACAGAGAGTCGCCTAGCCTCGCTTTTCTGCAGAGGAAAATTTGTTGAAACATGTTATAGTTTTTCTCTCTTTCTCGTTTAGTCTTACTTATGGGTGTTCAGCTGTAAAATAATCTTAACATTTCATTTTATCCTATATATATATGTATAACATATTCCATATATATAATTTACTAGTAAAACAAGTAATTTTATACATGAAAACGAGAGAGAGAGAGAGAGAGTTCTTCTCTTGAGAATGACTCGCCTAGCTTGGTTACTCGTACATTTCGTTCGTACGCAAGTCAGCTAGATCGCTGTTCAGACCTCGCGCAAGGCGTTTTCGTTGCGCGGAGAGTCGGCCAGCCCTCGCTTTCCTGCAGCAGAAGCTTCATTGCAACTCAATTTCAGTCTCATCTCTTTCTCCTTTTTCTGTCTATTTTTCGCTATTTTACCATAAATTAATCCTAATATTTCCTTTATCCTTTCTATATAGGCATAACGTGTTCTATATATTTATGATGGTGTTGTTACTATAAATTCCAATATTTTACGAGAGACATGTTAATATATAGGCATAACATGTTTTATATATTTATGATGGTATTTTTACTATAAATTCCAATATTTTACGAGAGACATATTAATGTAATCCCAAGAGAAAAGGGGAATTAATCCTGATGTACTGATCTTTCTTCTATTACCCGACTATACTTGGTAAGCTCATTAATTCGATGTGGGTTGTACTCGTTTTCGAGTGACAGCCATGGGTAGTTTCCATATGGAAGCATAATTGTTCTTTTTGCTGCTGATATTTTATCTACAGTATTCGTGTGAACATTTTAATAGTCATAACTCTTTCGTTTAAATCAACAGTTCCTCTGCTTTTGTTAATTGTTTCGCTTAGTTAATAATTGTTCGTGATTTCATCATCTTTGTAAAGAGAGAGAGAGAGAGAAGATTTCAGGCAAGAGCGAGAAGAAAGGGTGCGGTCGCTTGGTCACGTGATAGCGTTTCCTCCAACCGCTCCCTTATGACCAACAACGCCCCGACGGCGACTAGCCGAACCCCTGGTCTAGGATTGAGGGTAAGGCCGCGCTGAATCATAGATCCATAAATGGCAGTCGATAACCGGGTCTACGCAGTAGATCCCATGGTTTGAAAGTTTGCCTTCCGGGAGCGCCGAAAAATTCCATCTTTACAAGATTAATTCTTCCCGGGAGACGGTCGGTAGGGCCGCATCTTCACCCTGTTCCGATCTCCGTCGCTAAAATCGCTCTCCTCTCCCCTTAAGAAGTTCGAGAATAAAAGAAAAATGTGAGAGGTTACTTTTACTGTAGCGAAACTAAAACAGAAGAACTTTAACGTAATCGAAATAAAACAAGATAAATGCGACGTTACGTCAGGACGTAACACAAGATACTGGACAAATCATACATTTGCCCACCAACACACCCTACTATTCCGGTTACAAAGGACGCACCCTGCGAAGTCCTAATCTATGCGAAAATGGACACCGGTAACGGCGAAAAATGCGCAAAAAGGGTTATCAAAATCACCCATCCCCTAATCGTCCCAATGCAACAGCAAGGACGATGGCTATACGTCGCGCCAACCCCAGAACCCGTAGGAATCAATTGTGGAAAAAATCCCACTCAGTATGTGTAGTAACCGCCCGAGATTTCAGTATCAGAACCATCGGGCGAACGTCGCAGATCATACGGGAAAACTACCTTCCGTCGTCTAATTTGACATTAACAGAGATCGAAGCTCAGCGCCCCCAACACAGACCGAGGGGACTATCGTACAGAGCGTGCTGCGAGACCCGGAAGAGCTTCGGAAGCTCGGAGCTCGAGCCGACCACATCATGGAAACCCTCAATAATGCCGGAGACGGGATGCAGCACATCCACAACCTGAGCTTCTACTCATTGGATGCCATAGCACCAATAGCCTTGGTTGGCTACGTTCTGTTTAAATATTACCGGTACCACAGAAACAGAACACCAACGCGAACGAGCGAGGCAACAACCCCGGCAGCCGCCGAGGTAACCATCAACCTCAAGCCACTCGGACGACAACATCCAGTGGAACGACTGCGAACCGAGCTGGCCAGGATATGCAATTGTCCCCCCAACCAAGAACGACTCGCTCGGCCCGAACGACATTAACAAACGAAAAATAAAACAATTTATTGTACTATTACATAACAAATATCGAACTGTAAAAATGTATAAAACTGTAAAGGTAGGGGAAACCAATTGAAGAAAAAATTTTTAGAAACATTTTTCCTTTTAAGGGGGGAGTGATGTGTCGCGGAATATTCCACTTCACGTATTCTCTGGAATATTCCTTAGCTGTCATTCAAGACAGAAAACAAGGTAGACGCCGACGCAGCATGAGGCGACTCGCTAGGCGATCTACGATAGGCTAAAGCAAAAGCTGCCAACTCAGGGATTTTCACAAACGCAGTTGTTAACTGCTTTACGAAAATCAGAATTAAATTAGACGCAACAGAGAACGGTTGGTTCCTCAAATGCTCGAAACTACGAATTATTGTACATTCCTTTATTGACTTTTAGATAGATAACGGAAAGTTACCGTTGCCTATAATAAATACTTCCTTTTATATAAATTCGCGTTTTCATCGATAACTCGAGATTCATCGTCTTATTGGCAAACGATCCCAAAAATAATAACTTTTCAATATTATGCCGAATACTCCAATTACCCGGTACCGGCATAACAACGTGTTTTAATTTATTAATTTGCCAAAAAATTTCTGATCGAATATTTCCAACCAGAAATTGTTCGAAATGCGAAACTAGTCATGCCTAAAAATATTTATATCGTCACATAAATAATTGTAGGAGTTCTTTTTTTATGTATTCGTTTCACTTTGCAAAAAATTCATGTTTTCCTATAATTTTTCAGATCCAAATCTGATTATTTTTACCATGATCGTTAAAGCATTCCCAACAAGTACTCGTTTAAGACTGTTACAATTTTTTTTCGGCAAGTTGAAATAAAATGTGGAGCTCGCCCTTAAATCTAAGAGCACCTACTCGAAACCTTTTCGTGAATAGAAAATATCTCATGGCATAATTGAGAGTATGAATTGTAAAAAGCCACTGCTATCAATCTGTCAAGGCAGGTTAGCCAGATTATTGAGGACGCCAGAATCCATACTGAAAAATTGTGTGTGAGCGGGAAAATATCCAACGTTAAAAAATGGAATGTGTCATGTGCTGATGCAATTATATACGTGTCTGTATGTCTATTTGGTTAACAATGTCATTGAAGTGAGTCGCGAGCTGCACATATTTATACTCGCTTGGTGCGCATATGCAAGGTGATTATTATCCCATGAAATTTATGCATAAATGTCTTTAAGCCATGTGCCGACTTTCTTTATGGTAACTGTTGTTTTGAGGGGTTATTTTCACTAGATGTGGGTTGAGCAGAAACAATTTATTGGATGAAATGAAGAGGTTCTTACAATGCGTAGCGTGCGGCCTAGAGAGAGAATCTGTTTTGAGTGCGAATGTGTGTCAATTGATCCAAACGTTCATTGGTATCGATGGTTAATCGACTTGTTAAGATGGCCGCTAGCGCCAATTTTCATAATTCATAAGTAGAATAGCCCCAACATCGCGAGACTTGTGGGTGTGGCCTCCCCTCTCCCTGCAGGTTTGTGATTGGTCCCCCACCTTCTTACCCTCACCTCTCCCCTGCACCTGATTGTTCGCCCACCCTAAGCTCCGACTGACGCGCCACCTAAGCGACACGTGCGCCATCTGTTGGACGCTGGACCGGCGGTTGTTGCCGATGCGCCATCTATTGTGAATGTTCGACAGGAGGTATGTTACCGATAGCAGGTAAAACAGAGCGACTAACCGACTGCCGGTAGTGTAGATTTGGTGCAGCTATTGATAAGTAGATTGGGTCCTGCAGGCGATACACAGATTGAGCCCTACCATCGAAAAAGAAGATTGTAGCTTGACATCGGTAAAAAGATTTGCATCCGGTCATGTCCTATCAGCGATGAACAGATTTTGGCCCTATATATAAGAGGTTTTGCTTTTCACTGTTTGACACTATTTAAAAATAAAATCTTTCAAAACTTTAAAAGCAACTAAAATAATTATAGTAAGTGAAAACAGATGTAATTCTTGAAATTTGATAAAAACGGTTTTGTTTATTTTAAAAGATTGCAGACATATAAGAAACGCTTGTCTCATTTCCGCGGAACTGATGATTTATAAATACATCCTGTACAGTACCTGCGAGCTGGTGCTGGACCGTCGATATGCGTTCTAGAACCTGGTGTATTGTGATGTAAACGGCACAGCAGGAACGTGGAAACATCGGGGTCATTCTTGAGGTGCTCAGGTAGTTTGTCCCACAGAATAGATATTTTTGCTCACCAATGTTTCAACAGTAGAGGTTTCGGGATGTACTCGAGCTCCTGTTTGATGAGTTTCCAAAGATCCTTGGAGCAGTCGATCACGAGTATACCGTCATTGTGATCCATTATGGTTACGAAAAGAGTAAAAGATGATGCGTTTCTTTTCCAACTAACCTTTTCTCAGCTGCTGCCGTTATATATTCACCTGGTCGTTCTTTCAATAGTTTTCTACTTCTCTTATAGTAGATACCGTCGATAAATAAATTAGGCCTTTCATATCCAAATTTGTTATTTTTCGACGATTCTACTATAATATTAAATACATTTTTCGAATCTTTGGTCCTAATTATTCTTAATAATGATGGTAGGTAGCAAAACGTTTAGATGGTATACATGTTTATTCATTAGATAAATATTTTGGGGCGTTGGAGACAGTCAGGTGAAAAATCAAAGTAATTTCATTATGTTTAAACTCTCTTTAGAGACCTCTTCAGAAATTTTAATACAAATGCTGTAATATTGTTGACAAAAATAATTTCCGCGTTACACGATAGTTTGCAGTTGACTTTGCAAGCATTTTCGCATGAACTTTAGCTCGATGGACTAGTAATGTAGCTTCGGTAATGTGTAGTCTCTGCATCACGCGAGCAGTAGGAGTCTCCATAAGACAAAAATAGTTTTTGAACGTACACGCCGTACCATACTTCTACGCTATTCAGTAGAAAGTTATCCGGATTAAAAACGTCACAGTGTAAATGTTACGATTATTCAGACCGATATTAATACTATTCGATGTGGTAGACCTGGTAGAGTGTAGAACACGCCAGGGGTATCAGTGTACCATAATGCGATCGTTAAGTGAGAATTTTCAGTCGCCGGTCCATAATTGAGTAACGTCACAATATATGCATTGTAGGAATATTCCTTGTTTGGCGATATCACGAGTTTCTGGTTAACATATATGTCTACCTGATTGAAAAGGCTATGTAGGAAGTTATTAGCAAGTTCTACGTAGTATTCTGATTCGCCTGTTCATATAACCTTTACATTTACATTGTATGCGTCAGATCCAGGTATTCTTCACCGTGGCCAGGTACGATAAATTGAAGGAGGTTCGTCATACGTGAGGGATGACACAGGCTTGTCGTGTATCCACTATGATGCTTCTATACTCTTCTGTGTTGGAGGTATAGTAAATAAGTCAAGGTTCAACTTTATACACTCGTACGCATGTGAGTGTAAGAAAGATATCGTTAGACAGTTCCAAAAATGTCCTTGGGCTTTGCTCGTTTACAATAGGTACTACGTCCACCTCTCTTTCTCTTTGTTATCCTCTTCCGTGATTTCTTCGTATTAACGCGGTATGGAAAATTCACAATTCTGCTTGTGTCAAGTTTCTGATTTTTTTCTTGAGTGATGGGAATAGTAGCAATAGTCTATCTTCTAAAGTCTGAATGATTACAAGTTAAGAGTAATGTGTCATTTATGAGTTTCAAGTCTTTGGTCCACAACTGTGAAAGTGAAAGTTTTAATGCCCTACCTACTAGCACGTATATAATCCCTATTTTTATGATTCGAGAAAAAGTTAATAAACCTGCCATGTTCACGATACCAATCTGTGATAATTTTATCGTTTTCCCTAATTGATAACAAATCCAGAAATGGTATTTTTTATTTTTTTATTTCTCTATAGTAAATTGTAGTTTGGGATGCTAAGCATTAAAAATTGTTGAAGTTTATTGAATTTGATCAAATGATAAAGAGATAATTGCGTCATCAACATGTCTTTTGTATTCAATTGGAGCGTAATAAAGTTTTGACAAGCAACATTGTTTGAGAATGCTTGAGCGTTCTGCTCCACGTAGCTAGACTGCGCACTGGAGGTTAGCATGGGCGACTGCTAGCTGTTGCCACTCAGCGGCAGCACCACTCAGAAGCAGTAAATCGCGCACTACGTCAGCGTGCCAAGCTACAGGTCGCTGTGCGCAAACGCTCTACGACTGCGTGGCTAGACAACGGCTGTTTTGTATAACGCAGCTACCTTGCGTTTTTGCTCTCGCACGGTTTTCATCGTCATCGTGTTCGTGCGTGATCATCAAAGTTCTGTGCATTTTAATAAGTCTCATAGTGCAGCTCTGCCGACCTACAGTCTCAGCAAACTCTTCTATCGTATCAGCATTGGTATATTGACGTCGGCCCACCGGTACATCGACACATTGGCTCATCGTGTCGTGCACCCGGCATCAGCATCATCGCGAGGCCCTATCGCGACAGCACATCTCAACAATTACACACGATTAATATAATCCTGTGTGGTAATAAAAACGCCTCATTTATTCTCTCTTTTCTACGCTTATTTCTATATATTATTTTCTATATTTTACTCGTTTATTTATGTATTTGTGTCCACTACCTTTTGACAGATGGAGCAATAAACGCTACTTTAAACAAACATCTTTGTACTGATTATTAATTCACCTGCGTATCTTTACAGTCCACTTACTACTCTACCACCTGAATACTCGAACAAACATTCTTCTAAATCAACTATAACTTTGTTATATAAATTTGGAGTCTATGGGAAGACAGAACATATTTTATAAATCTTATTTTCAAAGGTGAAATAATGATTTAAAACCAATTGTAAAAGAACATTTCTTTAAAACGAGTACACATCTAATAAAACTAAAATGTATGAAGCAGGTAAACTAATGTGCGAAACTAATGATTTCAGAGAAAAACTGTCGTTAACATTAGAAATCGGACTCTTGATACGCTTCGCCAACATTTTATGAATACTGTAATAGCCCATTTGTTATTCATAATTCGCGCCCTGCCGTCTTTTAGCGTGAAGGGTCGCCACCGTCGTGATAAATGTTCGAGAATCTTCTTTATACTGCCGTGCGTTAGGGGAAGGGAACCCCGATGACAGTCGGCGAAAGTCTTCCAACAAAGGCACTAGACGGTGTCTAGCACAATCTATTCGTGTGAGTAGAGTCCCACGATTCATCAAATGGTGAACTCAGTTTAATACGATGGGATACGGTCATACGTGACTTCTCACCGGATCGCCGAGGAATTCGAGAATCAACTTCAACCTTTGATGAACGATTCCGACGAAGAAAATATCGTCGCGACAGAGTCCGCTCATATGAAGGACGAATCGTATCTATTATTGTTGCCTCAAAACTAAAGGATTCATATGGAAGGACTCTATACGGTCACCAAAAGGGTATCTAATTCTACAGGGTGCGCCATCTCAATCTGGTCGATGGAAGTATTGAATAACTTAGAGAATTTTCAACAGATTTCACAAAGTCGTATTTTTTTATTAAATTTGATTCATTACAATTTATTTTAATTAGTTTCCAAAAACCACATCGATCAAATGTCCGCCTTTATTACTGAGACAAAAATGAGCTCTTTTTTCGGCATTTTCCATTGTATTTGCCAGCGTCTCGGGCGATATCGCTGCGATTTCGGCTCGAATGTTGTTTTTTAGCTCCTCTATAGTCTTCGGCTTGTTGGCATAGACTTTACTTTTCAAAAATCCCCACAAGAAGAAGTCCGGTGCAGTCAAATCCGGCGATCTTGGTGGCCAGTCAATATCACCTTTCTTTGATATCACACGTCCTGGGAACTTCCGACGCAAATAGTCCATTGTTGAGCGCGCAGTGTGACATGTCGCACCATCTTGTTGGAACCAAAATTCCTTAAGACCTTTTTCACGCATTTGTGGTAAAACAAAGAGTGCCAACATCCACCGATATCGATCCCCATTGACAGTTTCACCAGCTCTGAAGAAAAATGGTCCAATGGTGGTTTTTGAGCAAACACCGGCCCAAACTGTCACTTTCTCATCGTGCAATAGAGTTTCGTGAATAATATGAGGATTATCGGTGACCCACATGCTCGTCGGTCATCAGAATTCGCTCCCAAAAATCCGGCTCAGCTTCCTTCATTCGACTAACGTTATTAGCGTAAGCCAAGCGTCGCGGCTTGTCAGTTTCCAATAATCTTTGAGTCAACTGCACTTTGTACGGAAACATGTGAAGATCTTGCTTTAAAATCCTTCTCAAAGTGGTTCCACTGATGTTTAATTGCTGAGATCGGCGGCGGTATGAGACATTTGGATTTTCTGCAACACTCTGTCGAACAGCTTCGATATTTTCATTTGAACGACCTGGACGCGGTCGAGCTTGATGTTGGATATTCGCTACAGACCCGTGCTCCATGAAATTTGAAGCTAAATGACGGATAGTGTCGCCTTTGGGCGCAGAACATCCGCGATATTTTTTACGATACGCACGCTGAGTTGACACAACTGAACGATTATTTTCAATGTAAAGCGAAACCATTTCGGCGCGTTCTTTCGGCGTATAGCGATACATGGTTGAAATTGTACTGAAATAACCTATACGAAACGTGTTGTACGACGCTGGTCGGTTAAAATCTGTCAGAGTTATTCAATACTTCCATCGACCAGATTGAGATAGCGCACCCTGTATCTATTAGAAAACAGGAGGTGAGCGAAATTTATCTTTTCTAATAAAAGGAAACCGTCTCAACGGAAAAATTAGAAACTGCCGGTTGAGCTCACATAACCTTGAGCAGAAGCAAAAACGCACAAGAAGGTAACGTCGTCGGTTCATAAATCCCTGCGAGTCTCATAACAAGTTTTTCTATAACCAGCTCGACGCTTCCTTTCGGTACTCGCTCATTGTCGAGCTGGTTTGCTATGTCAAAGTGACTATTAATACGGTCGATCTGCCGGTGAACACATTATAATGATGTACAACTATTTCTATCGTAGAAGAGAATAACAAGTTTTTCCGTCACTCATCGTTACCAAGTTGGTTGTTATGTGAATCGGGCTAGAGATATTGTTGTGGTAACATAACGATATCTATCAATACCAAAGAGTATAATGTCTGTAGAGAATCATTATTATAAGCTATCGATATCTGTCAATCTAAAAGATTCTGATATGTGAGTCATCCTAGTTTCTAACTATCGAGCTCTGTCAATATTGGCGAGTCTATGTAAAAATAATCGTTATGATGGTATTTTGGTATTAGAATATTCCCATGAATGTATAACTTTGAATCTCGTCACGGTATATCAGACATTTGAGAAGATAGTGACTCGGAAAACAATGCGTCGTGAATATATATGATTATATTAATTGAATGATATAAGAGGAGCACGTGGACTCCTAAAAGTCTGACGATGGATTGTACCTGCGTACCTCCAAGATTGCGTGAGTGATCGAACAAGGATTCCCGATTATTCGTTGTATGGAACAGTAGTCAATTGTCGAGAGTTCGAGCTCTTACTTTAATGAATATATATGGAACGATACCAATTTGTCGAGAATTCCAGCTCTTATCCTATGGAATTGATATAAATTGTTGAGCTTTCAATGAGTCGATACTGAACTGTCGAGATCTAACCCGGCAGAACGAAATTATCCAGATGACTGATTATTATATATGTTCAGAATTAATTATAAAGACAGCATACTGCTTTCCATAGGCGGGATTGTTCTATCACTTCACATAATTTGAAAAGGAGTTATAACTTCGTTTAAAATTATCTGTATAGGTATGTGTTGTATATGGCTGAACGGCTATTGTCGCACCTCCATGCGAGGAGGCATTTTGATATTTTGCTATCTTAATATTTTGCAGGTTTAATATTCTGCAATTTTGCTATTCTGTATTTATGAACTCTAATGCAATCTTGATATTTTGATATTTTGGAGATTTGGCAATGGGATATTCGGAAATTGGATATGCTGGTGGCATCTCGTCTGTGATATGTGTATTTAATGCAATATCTTGTATTTAATATGTTTACTTAATGCAACATCTTGTATGGGATATGTTTATTTAATGCCAGGTCGTGTATGCGATAAGTTTATGTGATGCCATATTTTGTATGTGATACGTTCATTAAATACAATATTTGTACAAAATTGATTCGTGATTTGGTCATTTAGATCCAACATATTACGATGAAAATCTCTCATGGGAGAAAACAACTAATAGTCAGGGATCGTTCGTGGCCCCAAAATAATAAAGAGTAAATCTTCAGTCAACTATAGTCTCTGTTTTCATTGATAATAGGGAATATAATTGTGACGTCTCTAGCTTGTTGCCCTGCCCGTTCACAAATAAACGCGGGAGCACACATATACGTTACAATACAAGCTGTTCATTTTGTGTGTGGTACAATTGATAGACGATGCTATTGGCCTTATTGGGATGTTCAGCTTGCGTATTTTTGGTAAAGTTTACATTCTTGCTAAATTCGTAATATCAGATTTTAAATAATGATAGTTTCATTTCTGAATTTTGCTCGTTTTCAGATATTTAGACGTCCAGTAACTATTTTTTATACAATTTGAGTTGGATTCATTGCTACAATCTTGTAAATAGTTTCATCAATTAAGAGTGCAAGGGATTTTAGTATGTAATTAATCAAATTTGGAACAACAGTGATATTGGCTCTGTCACCGCTGGTTATTTTTACATTAGGGTATAAAGATAAAGAAATATCTTGGTATGAGGTATGAGTTTACGGGTGTCTTTTTTGTGTTAGTATAATGAAAGTTTTATCAAATATCAATTAGTGAGCGTCTCGCATTATTTAACTTGTCGATCTGAATCAAACACGACTGTGATTCAATTTAAAAAATGATTTTATGAATGCCAGCTTTAGTTTCTTTTGCGTATAAGTAAGGATAACAAAATCTAGGTCTGTACGATAGAAAATACCGGATAGATTTATCAACTAGCACTTTGTAAGACTGCTGTTAGAGTAGTAGTATGTGTACACCTTTGCTCCATCCCACTCCTATCCCCACTCCTTCCCCCACCACGCGGCTACCCCCACCACCTCACTGTTCCACCGCCGCGTTACCCACTCTGCTTGACCAGTGTCGGTAACGTGGAGATAGTAAAGTGAGGTGGTGTGGGTACCTTGGTGAACAAGGAAGAGTAGAGATAAGAGCAGGATGGAGCAAAGGTGTACACATACTTGGAAAAATGAATAAAATTATGTACTCACCACCGCAGCTGTTGTAGGCATCTACCCTCCTGCCAAAGCGATTTTAAACTCCTGTCTCTCGAATGTACTCTCTCACACACGCACACACACACACATGCACACGCACAGCGTCGTGTCTTTAATTCATTACTATGTCCTCGTCAAAGCCCTCGTCCACGGCATCGATATCGTAGCCGATATCTATCTCATCACCGAGGGCTTTTATAATAAACGCCGCCACGTCCGCGCGTTCACCGTTCGATAATCGAACCCGCGGAACGCTATCGCCGGCAAGAGGTCGCATCATGACAGCGATCAAGTCATCTCCACCGCACACTTCTTCGACGAGCTGCTCGATACCTGCAACATCCACGCGTTCGAGTCCGTATATGGAAAACTCCATGACAAGAACTGGCAGCATACTTGCTAGAGGCTCCGGATGAAATAGGTGAGACCAGTCGATGTAAATAGTTTCGCCGAAATCGACTAGCAACACCTCGCAGTACCCATCAAAGTGCGGGTAAACCACTTCGCCGCGGACAACGCTATTGAAACGAGGCACAATACAAGACATGCCGATATACAGCTCCCCAAGTTCAATGGGTCTTCCACGGCGTTCCACTAAATACACGCTACGTAGGAGCTCTTCCAGATCGTCGTATGCATCGCACATTTCCTGTGTACGCAGAAACACGCTCATCACACTCTTGACAAACATTAATCGGCACCAAAACGCGTCGCTTAAAATCTCCTTGCCGTATCGTGGATACATATTGCTTTTTATTGTTTGCAAGTAGGATGCCAAAGACAGACTAAATGCTCGAGATGCTGCTAGAGAGTATCACAGGCATAAAGATAATAGCCTCCTATGAATCATAACTAGGTATCCATCACTTTGAATGCAGCGAAAGCAGTTTTCGAGCATGCATAGCCCTGCGCTATGCTCCTCGCAAAGCGCTTGCTCCGCAGCAAAAGATATAGAATATGATCCCTCACAGAGAGAGAGAGAGAGAGAGAGAGAGAGAGAGATTGATTGATTGATTGATTGATTGTTTTATTATGCCTTGGTTGGCCTTTGGCAAATATTTATGACAATGGTATTTTTATAAACTGGAATAAACTATGTTAAATCTGATGAGTTTGAATTATACAAAATGCAGTTAAAACAATAAGGATCGTATAATAGTAAACTTATAGGTAATTCTAAAAATTATTTTTTAAAAAAATACTTATAGGTAATTCTAACTTATAGGTAATTCTAAAAATTATTTAAAAAATAAGAATAACAATGGATCTATGTTATAGGTTGCAAATTGATATTGACTATCACTGTACTGCCACTATGCTATCGTGAACAAAATAAAAACTATCAGGAGTACAAATTGAAAATGCGGGATTTTTTTCTATTTTTGAACGTTTATTCTGAAAAAATGGTAACAAATGAATTATTCAAAGTATTGTCCATCGCTAGCCACAACTTTTTCCCATCTTTCTGGCAATTTACGGATACCGTCGCGAAAAAATTCGGCCGGCTTGGCTGCTATCCAGTCATCGACCCATTTTTGGGCTTCTTCGTAAGAATGGAAGCGCTGGTCAGCTAGGCCATGTGTCATCGATCGGAAAAGGTGGTAATCGGAAGGAGCAATATCTGGGCTATACGGCGGGTGGGGTAAGACTTCCCATTTCAGCGTTTGTAGGTATGTTTTGACCGGCGCTGCAACATGTGGCCGAGCGTTGTCATGTTGCAAAATTACTTTGTCGTGTCTTTGCTCGTATTGTGGCCGTTTTTCTTTGAGTGCGCGGCTCAAACGCATCAATTGAGTTCGGTATAGTGCTCCTGTGATGGTTTCGTTCGATTTCAATAGCTCATAATACACCACACCCAGCTGGTCCCACCAAATACAGAGCATGAGCTTGGCGCCGTGAATATTTGGTTTGGCCGTCGATGATGATGCATGGCCGGGGTAACCATATGATTTTTTGCGCTTCGGGTTATCGTAATGGATCCACTTTTCATCACCAGTGACAATGCGATGCAAAAAACCCTTCCGTTTTTGCCGTTCGAGCAGCAGTTCGCATGCAAAAAAACGGCGCTCGACGTCTCTCGGCTTCAGCTCATACGGCACCCAATGTCCTTGCTTTTGGATCATTCCGAGGGCTTTTATACGATGGGAAATGGCTTGTTGTGTCACTCCCAATGAATCTGCGAGCTCTTGTTGAGTTTGACACGAGTCTTCATTGAGTATTGCCTCCAATTCAGCATTCTCAAACTTTTTCACTTGGCCCGGCCGCTCTTTGTCCTCAACGTCAAAATCACCACTTCTAAACCGCACAAACCATCTCTCGCACGTTGAAACCGATGGAACATGACTCGGATAAGCCTCGGAGACCAATCGATGTGCTTCAGCAGCACTTTTCTTCAAATTAAAGAAGTAAATTAAAACTTCCCGCAAATGCTGTTTTGTTGGCACGAAACTCGACATATTGAGAGCTCAAAAAAACTATGAATTTGACACTGCGACAAATTGACACATACTGAAAATTAAAGCTATAAGACGTAGCTTTGACATGAACATAGTCACAGTACTGCCTGATGCGTATAGCGTTAGTAACGCCATCTGTTATCAAACCCGCATTTTCAATTTGTACCCCTGATAATTTTCATCAACATGATTGAAAAGGTGAGCATGGAGACGAATCTTAAACAGTTCTAGACTTGAAGACGAAGTGATATGCGATGGTCAGCTCTCCCAAAAATAAATGCCAGAAAGAGAAAATGCGTTTCTGTAAGTAGTTGTGCGATGCTTAGATTTAACATAAGATAGTTTTTTTTCTTCACTATCGATTAGGAATACATCTAACCAGGAATCCGAAGTCACCGTGTGGTGGGTTGTAGCGGATTCAACAATATGTAGTGAAAGGGAGAAGGCTAATTGGCGTAGATAAATTGATTCATAATCATTACTAGCTAAATTACAATTAAGATCACCTGCTATTATAATATTTTCATAGTTGTGAGAGAAATTACATAAAGCTTCGACAATATTCCCTAGCATTGATGCTTTTGGTGGTCTGTATAATGAAGCAAAAAGAAGCTTCTTGGCGTTAGATCCAGTAATTTCGATAATTAGATATTCAGGTGCATTTGAATATTGACTTGGTGATGCCATTAATACTTTCGCTTTTAGGGACTTGTGTATAAAGCAAGCAACTCCTCCACCTTCTTTTCCTTCTCGATCATTGCGAATGAGGAAATATCCTTCCGTCCGTAACAAGTTATCCGAATTAGTTCCATATGCCCTCGCAAGGAATTAACATTCAACTGAGCTATTTCTAAATGCGATATTGAGTGTGTGAGGGAGAAGCAATTTTGATTATTAGGAGACAGTCAGATCAATTTATCTAGATCAGCCTCGGTTGAAACGATGATTGGTGTCTGACTGTCATCCTTGCGAACAAATATGGAACCTGAACGAGACCATACGTATTTATAATTACGTTCAGAAGCACGAGCTTTAACGAGACGTAGTAGACGATAGAGTGCGGGTGGAAGAAACTCATTTACATAGACAAGTCCGTGTTGGTCCAGGCCAAACACTTCTCTGAGAGTCAAATTTTTCTTAGATCTCTTTATTTTGATAATGTGCTCTCTGACTTGGTGGGATTTGAGAGTGATAACGAAAGATTTCGAAGTGATTTGTTTCAAGTTATCAGCACTGACATTACTTGGCTCGTTATGTAGATTATTTTTCTTTTTGTCGAGACTTCGAATTTCAAGAACATCGCTTAGGAGGTTCGGTATACCAAGGGCCTTGAAAATTTTCTCCAGAGAAAATTGAAATCCAGAGAAAATTCTTCTGAGAAAATTTTCTCAGAGATAGAGAGAGAGAGAGAGAGAGAGAAAGACTTCAATTATAATTCACTAATTATTATGCTATAAAAATAAGAGACACAGTAAGATCAGATATTTTTTTAATTAATGAATATTTTATGGAAAGCACTTTAAACATTTACCGTCGTATGCAACAGCCCTGCAAACACGGTCATCCACGCTCGGAGATTCCTTCACCGTTAATTTGATTTTTATCGCTATATGGAATTAATTTGTATTATCACTCGTAATATCGCTTTTAAATTATTTTTCGCTGTGGGCGTTATCATCATAGTGTACTTCTGAAAAAAGAACGAAACAACTATTTAATTGAACGCACTGATCAATAAAAAACATCATGTACAGAATAATCGATATTGTCTTACCTGATATGCCACGCCTCATTATACAAAGTTGGCAGCGTTGATGATCTTCTGCCACAGACAACAGCTGTGGATGAGGATGTCGGGTGGCACTTTTCTTTCCCGAAGTTAGCTCTATCTGTACAGTATATGTATCTTCCTCTCGCTGCCCATGACACGAATAACGAACCCTCGGTGTCGGCTCATATGCAGGGGCTGCTCGCTCTGCAAGACATTATTTTTTATAATTAAAAATAAATATTACATGATTTAAAATTACTATTTAAAAATTATTTTATATTTTTTACTTACCAAGCTCTGCTGCTTTGCTGCTAATCGACATTGGCACGTATTCCATGATCTGCTGTGTTAATGAAACAGAGACGAGCGCTCCGTCTTCTTTCTATCGCAGACCTTTGCTGATGCTTCGGTTTTAGGACTGTCTCTCTCTCTCACCGTGACTGACCTCGGTGTATACTTTATAATATTTCGAGCAAAATGTACACTACATACAATTATTTACAACAGTGTCTTTATCACAAATAGCTGCACATAGGGAGAATTATTGCGTTCGCAACGCAACACCCGATGCATGATCAGCGATATGACCACAGTAGTATGTGTACACCTTTGCTCCATCCCACTCCTATCCCCACTCCTTCCCCCACCACGCGGCTACCCCCACCACCTCACTTTTCCACCACCGCGCTACCCACTCTGCTTGACCAGTGTCGGTAACATGGAGATGGTAAAGTGAGGTGGTGTGGGTACCTTGGTGAACAAGGAAGAGTAGAGATAAGAGTAGGATGGAGCATAGGTGTACACATACTTGGAATAAAATATTTGACTCACCCTTGTGCTGGCTGCAGCTGTGACGACTCTCCAGAGTGACGGGACACACACACACACACACACACACACACACACACACACACACACACACACACACACACACACACACACACACACACACACATATATATATATATTCTCTCTCTCTCTCTCTCACTCACTTACTCACACACTCACTCACTCACTCACTCAAAAACCACAGCTATGCGTACGGGTAATACGGATTACTCGCACCCATGGACCTTGGGCACCGTCGGGCGTGGGCATCCGTATCCCGATCAGCGTATCATTACCACGCGCTGCTTCGATCGGATCTAGATTTCCGGCCTCGTCAATTAAATCATCGAGACCGAATACTACACACTTTACAAGCAGCACCGGTAACGCACTAATCGACGGCTCTGGGTAAAATAGGTGCTGCCAATCGATGTATATCGATTCCTCGAAATCGACCAGCAGTACCTCACAGTACCCGTCATCATCCGTGTCGATGATCGACCCGCGCATAGTCCTTTCATTCCATACAACCACACAGGACACTCCAGCGCACAAATCACTTATTAAAAATCGTCTCCGCTCAGATTGCTCCTCGATATATAACTTATATAAATAGGCCTCCAGTCCGCACAATTCCGCGCACATCACCTCCGACCGCAGACACATCGTATTATCGTCGGTGTCGCATACCACCTGACACACAAAAGCCGCCGCTAGATCGTGGCCTAGATTTAGTGGATACATTTTTCTATTCAGACCTTCGTCACGCACTGCTAAAGACAGACTGGATGCTCCGGATGAGGCTGGCGGTGATCACAGTGTTTGAAGATAACAAACCCCCTCTGAGTCATACCTAGGTGCGCAACGCGTTGAATGCAATGTCAGCAGTTTTGCACGCGTGTACCGCTTTGCGCTATGCTTCTCGTGAAGCGAATGCTCTGCAGTAAAAGACGCAGAATATGATACCGTGCCGCGAGAGACCTCGATTATAATATTATATTAAAATTTATATATAATTATAAAAGAAGAGACACAGTAAACCGATGTATTTGTTTTTAATTAATCAATATTTTATTTAAATCACTTTACAGATATTTACCGTCGTATGCAACATCCCTGCAAACACGGTAATCCTCGCTCGGAGACTCCTCTGCCGTTAAATTTATTTTTATCACTGTCTGATCGTCGAGAGGCAAAAGCATTGTAATATTCACGCACTACGTATAAGCCGCACGACATAAGGTGTAGGAATACGATGCAAAACTGTCCACACACATCCGACGTATTACTCTGTAGCTGCTTGAGGCCGTACCGATAGAACTTGCAGTTTCTTCGTAGTCGGGCGAGATGTTGCGGTATAACCGCATAAAAGTACATTCCTTTTCCATGATGGTTAACGTACATGGCGATCCAATGCTCTCCAGGTCCGTCGTGGTTATCCGTGTTAACTACGAGGCCGGCTGGTAACGACCATACACGAGGAATTCTGTCAGCCGGGTATACGCCAACGGTTGAAACTGGTAGATACTGCAGACTCTCGTAGATTTGTCTAGTGTTCATGCTGAACACATAGTCAATGATTAAATGATGACCGATACGCTTTGAAAGACGTATATATATGCAAAATTTATTTCACAGCGTCGTCGATCGTGTCACGACCACATGATGAAGATTTCTCCTCTTTTTTATTCTCTTCCTCTTCGTCTGCTGACCAAACATCCATGTATGATTCTCCTTTAAATGGATGCTCGCGAAGCCAATTTTTTATTTGGAAAGCCTGGCGCATTGCACAATGCGAAGACGCTGTATCATTTATCATAGCGTGTCTGAAGCATTTTCGCAAAGATTTCGGCATAAATGTGTACGATGGGGCGCCCTCCTCATCCTCCAGGTTGGAAATTTCACGACTCGTGATATCGCAAAGAAGTATAGCCTTCTCGTGACCACGCGTATAGATGCGTCTTGATTTTCGCGAAATTTCACGCAAGTTAGCGTATACCTGTTTACAGCTCGCATCGCCCTCGTACCACTCCATACCGTGAAAATATTTCGAGAGAAAATTATTCTGGCTTCTCGATTGCTGTGGTAATTCGGCAAAGTGACACGGCGGTGCAACGATCCAATGAGCAGAGTACGGTCTATCCACTGCTACCACAGCAATTTCTTTCGGAATAAATTCCGAGTCTTTACCACGCATTCCCTGTATATTCACGACGATATCCATTTTCACGTCTAATCCGTACAGATGACCGAGTTCGACTGATTAGTTACTCGCGGACATGCTTCTACGTGTCTTAACACGAAATAATTTTATGCCGACATCAGCACATTTTTCGCTTATCCGGTAAAATCCACCATTACCTGCCGAGAGGCATCAATTTCAAGGACATTATCATATCCCGCGTAGACTACACAATTTATCGTTGAAGCAAGCGCATCCTCAAATCGTACCTCTATTCTCACACTACCGTGCTTTATTTAATTCCAATGTGTATTGCTGTTCACCGAAAGATCGGGTGTCAAATCAAAAGCAAACAGACAGTATCCATCGCGATATTTATTGCGATCGATCGAATTACCATCGTTCAAGAAATGTATTCCAGTTCCCGAAAACAACGTTTGAAAAGCATCCACATATAGATGATTTTTCGTGAAATCAGGTTGTAACGGTTTCGAAGGTATTTGAGCACCATCTACATACAACGAGAGATAATTTATCTTGTAATTTTGGAAATTGGACGGATTCATACTGAAGTCACCGTTAAACGCTTTGTTATCGACAAAACCGATAATTATACGCTTCGGCAACTGACCTAACACGATATTATCGATAGTCTCTCCATGAACACCCGAGTGTATTGAAACGGCTTTTACCTCGACTCTCGTAAGAGGATATTTAGCCGTAGATTTTGCCAGAGTTCTAGCATGTGAGAGCAGCACACCAGGAGCTATTTTTGTTCTACGAACGAGAAGCGATGCTTCGAGAATCTTTAAGCCGCATTGACCATTCTTTGTATCCCCCACAAGACAAAATGAATCTCTAGACCGAACCAGCCGTAGGCGCATCTCGACACCGTTTAATAGGAACCGCTCCTGATTGAATATATCGCAATACAGATGACCGAGCAAGTCTACAGTTTTTTCGACATTTAAAAATTGTTTTCTCTTCACAAGCCCCGTATTTTCCGATGTTATATCATCCATTTTTCCAGGTGTATCGTCGTACCAGAGAACGCTCGTGAGACGCGAATTTTTGCTGCTGGACCGTAATTCAAAAGTGTTTCTATGTACGCTCGATAAGCGTAGGCGTTATTTCGAGGTGAAACTAATTTTTGATTCAGGTATACATCCACCTGATTAAACATAGAATGCAAGAGATTGCTTACAGGGCCGGCACTTACTTTCGACGATGTGCCCACGGCAATTTCCGTAATGGTAGGAGATGTTATTTTCACTCTCAGACTAAGCATAGTATGCGCGAGATCGATATACTCATCACCCTGTCCGGGAATAACAAATTCAATCGGTGAATCATCTGTTAGCGAAGATATTGGTTTGTAATACACCCAATTGGAGCCTTCGATAGTAGTTTGCGTCGGTGGGAGTGAAAATAATTCAAGTTCCGATTTAAGACACTCGCACGAGTGCGCATGTAGAAAAGCCATCTTGTTTCAGCTAACCAAAAATATCTGCAACCGTTCGTTGACGAGTCTTCTTCTTCTTCTTATTGTTCTTATTATTCTTTTTCTTTTTTATTGTTTTTCTCTTCATTACACTTTTATTTTTACGAGAGATACGTCGTGGTTTACGTTCGTTCGATGAATGAGGAGTACGTGAAATTTTGCGCTTTTTATAACCAGACCCCCGCATGAGAGTGTCAATTTTTTCAGAGGCTTTGCGTTTGAGATTACTGCCTGATTCTCGCGCTCTCTCGCGAATAGCATCTTTCACAGCTATATTTCTATCGAGGATATCACCGGCTACGTTTACACCAGCGCGCAACGCCTCTTTTCCAACTGCTTTAGCGCCCTTCTTTAAAAGTGGTAACACTCGACGAAACAGGCCCCCGAGAAAGCTACCGATACCGTGTCCTCGCTGATTAGGTGTTCGGATATAAACATGGCTAATACCACCGTACCCGCGACGACCCCATCCGTGCTGCACACTGTCAATATCATCCATAGTGGTGTAATCAATCGTGGGACCTTTTGAAATGTAGTGTCACAGTCAACGTTCCCCGCTCGAATGGTATAGGATCCCCAAATTCGTCTCTTATATCGATCTCGATAGTGTGTAAATTATTGCGAAAGAGAGGTATATATCGTGGCGTTGAAAACGATTTAATTTTTATCGAACCATACGGACAGTCATCAGTATCAATGGGAACAACTCGTAAGAGGGGTGATCATAAAAATCTTAGTGTCATTTTCATCACGCATGATCTCTTCCATCAGGGTCACGGGCAGCGCGATATCTCCTTAAACGCTAATTATATCGTTGTCTTCAAAAATCCGCGAGATCGCGCGCAAATTCAGCACCTAGCCCGCCAGGTATGTCCCGAGAATCCCCGATTTTTGCAGGAAGTATATTTCGATGCAACAGCCGCACCGCACGGCTATCTATTATTCGACTTGAAACAATCGACGCCTGATAATTGTCGATTTCGCGCCTGTATATTTCCCGATGGCCAATACCATTACGTTTACGTGCCTCAAAAAGCAATGAAAGTCCGCGATCCGTCGCGCGATGTACCAGTAATGCGCTTGTAATGGCGTTGCGCGGACCTCTCGATAAAAAGCAGATAATTATATTGCAAGCGTTGTCTTCCGAAGCAAGAGCAACGACGTGCAATTTTGCGCAAAGCAGATGTAATGCTCGTACGCTGTATATGCAAGTGTGCTCTAAACGTTTTACAGGGAAACGTGAGTCTGAACAACGTACAAAAGAATCATCTTCGGACGCGACAATTCTTCGACGACTAGCCGCCAAAAGAGGAAATTGGAGCGGTAAGAGGAAGATCATCGTCGAGCACTGTGTCGGATTTCTCAAGTTGTTTTTTGTGCCTGTCTTGGCCTACGCGAGACATGGAATATGCTAGAAAGATGGTACTTATTCCTCATGATAACATACATCGTCTCGCTGGCCTCGCCACTACTGCTGCTGCTACTACTACTACTAGTGCAGACCCGTTGCCTTCCGTACAGACTACCGGTACGCCATTATCGCGCATCGACTCTGAGCTGAGTAAAATTCTAAACACTCACTCGTACAAGAGCGGGAGAGAGAAATGGATAGCGTACCAACAGGTCTTACAGCGTTATCTTCACATGGTCGAGTACGATAATGCAGTACCGAATATTTCATCAAAACGAAAAGTTTTAATGAACAAAGTTAAATCTCGACTCAATGACACACTTATTATCGATAGCGTACCAAAAAAATTTTAATCTGAAGCAATATCGTTGCTTCGCAATTTGCATCGCAGCGCCGTTGGTAAAAAAATGACATGGGATCGGAACGGTGTTGTTTCCATAGACGGCAGAAGAATTTCAAATTCCAATATCATTGATCTTGTTAACGATGCTATGCAAGCTAGAAAACGCGAGAAACCCATCGGACGATCTCACTTTGCCAAACTCCTGCGAGCGATACAGATGCCACGCGAATTTATCGGCAATCCCGAGTTACTACACGAGCTTACACCTACATCATCCTCGACACCACAGCGGCGTCTTATTTTACCGCGCAATAACGATAGTAGCAGCAGCAACAGCAGCAACGGTAGCAACAACAACGATGAGGCCGAGACCGCACACTCAAACAGAGATTCAATGTTCACGGCTGAAAACGACATCATCGAGGGGCAGCAGAGAGATGAAGAGGACGAACAATTGCAAAACATCGCACAAGCAGAATATCGCCCCCCACACAGTTAGAAAAGACGAAGAAAAAGAATCCATTTAACTAGTCATCGCTAAAATTATGAAAATTCTTCAAAAAATCTATTATGACACCGCTCATCCTGCTTCCTATTCTCGAGCAAAAAATTTGGCCTAGGTGGATCGAAGAGTAGCGCAAAAAATGTTTTACCATGGCTCGAGACACAGGATTCATATAACATGCATCGCGTCATGCGACGACGATTTCCCCGTCGTACGTACAGCGTGAGTAATATAGACGATGTATGGGAGGCTGATTTAGCTGATCTTCGCTCGATAGCCACGTACAACGATGGGTACGCGTATCTGCTTGTCGTTATCGATGTGTTGAGCAAATACGCGTGGGTCGAGGCTTTGCGTGACAAAACGAGCGCAAACGTGGCCCGCGGTTTCACACGCATACTCGCGCGCAGTAACAATCGTCTCCCGCAGCAATCGCAAACTGATCGAGGCAAAGAATTTATCGGCGCTCCGTTTCAGCAAATTCTCAAGAAAAAGAATATCGATTTTCACGCTGCTCGTAACCCTGATATAAAAGCCTCGATTGCCGAACGCTTTAATCGAACAATAAAAGAGCGAATGTGGCGCTACTTTACATACACGCGAAATAAGCGTTACATCGATGTTTTACAAAATTTTGGACGGAGAATGGTCTGTTTCTCTTGTGGAAATTGCTTATCCGATGACTCTTTTACATGTTCCTACTGTAGGAAATCTCGTAACTTTTGAGGATGGTGATTATGATTTATCAGGTTTAAATCTTTTAACACGGAGACGCGCTGATAGAGACCAAGTAGCACCTGGTGTATATCGCTCTATAGACGCTCTTTTGGAGAGTATAAATCAGTTACCTCACGTGGCCGATCATTTGCGCTTTAAATCGCTTCCGAGCGGGCAGGTCGAAGTGGCAGGCGTATGCGACGATCTACGCTACCACGACTTTCGCGTATCGCCCGCTATCGCAAGGCTACTAGGATTCTCAGAAGAGGCCTGTAGGTCAGTAATGATAGAACCGCATTGCGAATACACAGGGTCGAGGCCTGCATCTCTCACCGGTGCTATACCGGGCAGCATGTTTTCATACACAGATATCTGCGAGAGCTATATTACAGGCGATGTACAAACACCCCTGTTACGAGTTGTTCCCATTGATACTGATGACGGTCCGTATGGTTCGATAAAAATTAAATTGTTTTCAACCCCACGATATATACTTCTCTTGCGCAATAATTTACACACTATCGAGATCGACATAAAAGACGAATTTGGGGATCCTATACTATTCGCGCAGGGAACGTTGACTGATACACTACATTTCAAAACGTCCCACGATTGATTACACCCCTATGGATGATATTGACAGTGTGCAGCACGGATGGGGTCGTCGCGGGTACGGTGGCATTAGCCATGTTTATATCGGAACACCTAATCAATGAGGACACGGTATCGGCAGCTTTCTCGGGGGCCTGTTTCGTCGAGTGTTACCACTTTTAAAGAAGGGCGCTAAAGCTGTTGGAAAAGAGGCGTTGCGCGCTGGTGTAAATGTAACCGGTGATATCCTCGATATAAATATAGCTGTGAAAGATGCTATTCGCGAGAGAGCGCGAGTATCAGGCAGTAATCTCAAAAGCAAAGCCTCTGAAAAAATTGACACTCTCATGCGGGGTTCTGGTTATAAAAAGCGCAAAATTTCACGAACTCCTCATTCATCGAACGAACGTAAACCACGACGTATCTCCCGTAAAAATAAAAGTGTAATAAAAAGAAAAGTAATAAAGAAGAAGAAGAATAATAAGAACAATAAGAAGAAGAAGACTCGGCAACGAACAGTTGCAGATATTTTTGGATAGCTGAAACAAGATGGCTTTTCTACATGCGCACTCGTGCGAGTGTCTTAAATCGTAACTTGAATTATTTTCACTTCCACCGACGCAAACTACTATCGAAGGCTCTAATTAGGTGTATTATAAACCAATATCTTCGCTAACAGATGATTCACCGATTGAATTTGTTATTCCTGGACAGGGTGATGAGTATATCGATCTCGCGCATACTATGCTTAGTCTGAGAGTGAAAATAACATCTCCTACCACTACGGAAATTGCCGCGGGCACATCGTCGAAAGTAAGTGCCGGCCCTGTAAACAAGCTCTTGCATTCTATGTTTAATCAGGTGGATGTATACCTGAATCAAAAATTAGTTTCACCGCCAAATAATGCCTACGCTTATCGAGCATACATAGAAACACTTTTGAATTACGGTCCCGCAGCAACAAATTCGCAACTCACGAGCGTTCTCTGGTACGACGATACACCTGGAAAAATGAATGATATAACATCAGAAAATACGGGTCTTGTGAAGAGAAAACAATTTTTAAATGTCGAAAAAACTGTAGACTTGCTCGGTCATCTGTTCCTATTAAATAGCGTCGAGATGCGACTACGGTTGGTGCGATCTAGAGATTCATTTTGTCTTGCGGGGGATACAAAAAATGGTCAATGCGGCTTAAAGATTCTCGAGGCATCGCTTCTCGTTCGTAGAACAAAAATAGCTCCTGGTGTGCTGCTCTCGCATGCTAGAACTCTGGCAAAATCTATGGCTAAATATCCTCTTACGAGAGTCCAGGTAAAATCCGTTTCAATACACTTTGGTGTTCATGGGGAGACTATCGATAATATCATGTTAGGTCAATCGCCGAAGCGTATAATTATCGGTTTTGTCAATAACAAGGCATTTAACGGCGACTTCGGTATGAATGCATTTAATTTCCAAAATTTCAAGATAAATTATCTCTCGTTGTATGTAGATGTTGCTCAAATACCTTCAAAACCGTTGCAACCTGATTTCACGAAAAATCATCTATATGTGGATGCTTTTCAAACGTTGTTTTCGGGAACTGGAATACATTTCTTGAACGACGGTAATTCGATCGATCGCGATAATTATCGCGATGGATACTGTCTGTTTGCATTTGATTTGACACCCGATCTTTCGGCGAACAGCAATACACATTGGAATTTAATAAAGAACGGTAGTGTGAGAATAGAGGTACGATTTGAGGATGCGCTTGCTTCAACGATAAATTGTGTAGTCTACGCGGAATATGATAATGTCCTTGAAATTCATGCCTCTCGGCAAGTAATGGTAGATTTTACCGGATAAGCGAAAAATGTGCTGATGTCAGCATAAAATTATTTCGTGTTAAGAGACGTAGAAGCGTGTCTGTGAGTAACTAATCAGTCGAACTCGAGCATCTGTACGGATTAGACGTGAAAATGGATATCGTCGTGGATATACAGGGAATGCGTGGTAAAGACTCGGAATTTATTCCGAAAGAAATTGCCGTGGTAGCAGTGGATAGACCGTACTCTGCTCATTGGATCGTCGCACCGCCGTGTCACTTTGCCGAATTACCACAGTATTCGAGAAGCCAGAATAATTTTCTCTCGAAATATTTTCACGGTCTGGAATGGTACGAGAGCGATGTGAGCTGTAAACAAGCATACGCCAACTTGCGTGAAATTTCGCGAAAATCAAGACGCATCTATACACGCGGTCACGAGAAGGCTATACTTCTTTGCGATATCACGAGTCGTGAACTTTCCAACCTGGAGGATGAGGAAGGCGCCCCATCGTACACATCTATGCCGAAATCTTTGCGAAAATGCTTCAGACACGCTATGATAAAGGATACAGCGTCTTCGCATTGTGCAATGCGCCAGGCTTTCCAAATAAAAAATTGGCTTCGCGAGCACTCATTTAAAGGAGAATCATACATGGATGTTTGGTCAGCAGACGAAGAGGAAGAGAATAAGAAAGAGGAGAAATCTTCATCATGTAGTCGTGACACGATCGACGATGCTGTGAAATGAATTTTGCATATATATACGTCTTTCAAAGCGTATCGGTCATCATTTAATCATTGACTATGTGTTCAGCATGAACACTAGACAAATCTACGAGAGTCTGCAGGATCTACCACTTTCAACCGTTGGCGTATACCCAGCTGACAGAATTCCTCGCGTATGGTCGTTACTTGCCGGACTCGTAGTTAACACGGATAACCACAACGGACCTGGAGAGCATTGGATCGCCATGTACGTTAACCATCATGGAAAAGGAATGTACTTTGATAGCTACGGGCTACCACCGGTTATACCGCAACATCTCGCGCAACTACGAAGAAACTGCAAGTTCTATCGGTACGGCCTCAAGCAGCTACAGAGTAATACGTCGGATGTGTGTGGACAATTTTGCATCGTATTCTTACATCTTATGTCGTGCGGCTTCACCATGTCACAATTTAATAATCTCTTTAGCGATAATGTAATGAAAAACGACAGATTAGTTCGTAAATATTACAATACTTTTGCCTCTCGACGATTGTTCAGTTTTCACGCCTACCAAGCACACACTCAACTTATGCACACGCTACACTCACAATCATCTGACGCCTCGCATCATATGGTATAGCTCGCAGGTACGCTATATCGATTTATCGACCGCGCACTCAAGCATATTGTCCATCTGCTCACATCCTCGATCGAAGCTCACTCAAACGGCCAACGCTGTTAGCGTGGCCCCATCGGCAAGACCACTCACAAGGCTCGCCTTCCATCGCTGACAGCGAATCACAAGCAAGCTGTGACGCATGTCCGTCTTCTTGATACTCTGCCTTGTGCTCGAGGGATGTAGCCATTGTTCTCACTCGAGTCGCTCGCAGTACACGTTCCCGCGTAAACTCACAGAGATATTTATTCGTTCCAATCACTTTTGTGCGCATTCAGTATTATAGTGTAGTACATTCTTGATCAAATCACCCGTGTGTAAATTCAGTGTCAGTGCGAATCACAGCAACTCAACAGGACTAGTGCAGCACTCACATAACCGTCAACGGCGTGGTTCGATCGTTGGCAGCAGAGACGCCATTCTGCCTCGCACCGATCATCGGCGTCCGGACACTCACCAGCCTGCCGTGTGGCTTTACTCGAGCTCTACAACCAGACCGAATCACCAGGATCAACCACACGGAATGAACAAGTCAACTCAGAGGCCTGAGAACCTACTCACCAACAGTACATCAACACGCAGGCCAGACAAATCACAGTATATATTTGTTATAATCACCAGATATTTTTTATGCAATCACTGTTATATAATTTAAATAAACATTAAATTTATTATTGTTCATTACTGAGTGCATTTAAGTATTTATACTTGTCACCAGGATCCTTAATCTTACTATTCGCATCTGTCACTCGACATGCTACGTGTGAATGTATCGACTTGCTACCTGTCGACAGATTAAAAATAATTTCAAACTCAAACTCAGACTCACACTCACTATCATAACATTTTTTGGTCCTTCGAGCCGGATATAATTTACTCATATTCAGTATCATAACATTTTTTGGTCCTTCGAGCCGGATATAATTCACTCACACTCATTATCATAACAACGATCAGGCAGTGATAAAAATTAATTTAACGGTGGAGTAGTCTCCGAGCGAAGATTACCGTGTTTGCAGGGATGCTGCATACGACGGTAAATATGTGTAAAGTGATTTTAAAAAAATATTGATTAATTAAATACAAATACATCGGCTTACTGTGTCTCTTATTTTATAATTATATATAAAGTATAATCGAGGTCTCTCGCGGTACGGTATCGTATTCTGCGTCTTTTACTCCTGAGCATTCGCTTCACGAGAAGCACAGCGCAAAGCGGCACGCCCATGCGAAACCGCTGACATTGCATTCTGAGCGCTAGACACCTGGTTATGATACAGAGGGGCGTTTGTTATCTTCAAACGCTGTGACCCCCGCCAGCATCATCCGGAGCATTTAGTCTGACTTTAACTTCGTGATCGTGTTTTTCGCTATGTATCCTCCTTACGATGCAAGTGTTCTGGGTGTTGCCTTTTGGTGCAGTTTATTACATATAGACTTGGACATGGTGGTTCACCTACGAACGGATGAAATGTGGGACGCGTACGAGGAGATGGTAAAAATTCTCCATCGTACTTTTTACGAGTGGGATCGCGAGTTTTTTAGTATCGCCTTGGAGAATCTTTACGCGGGAATCAGGTGCGTGGTCGTGCATAATGGTCGTGCGGATCGCGGTGAGTTGATCTATGCAGACAGTGACGGATATTCGGAGGTACTCCTAATCGATGAGGGGTACTTAATATTCATCAATTGGGATCATTTGTATTATCCTGATACCCTCACCGGTATGATACCTGCATTATGCATGGGGTGCCGTCTGCATGGGTTGGATCGGGTTGGCGACTCTGGCTTGATACCACTCCTGGAGTCGATGAGTGGTTCCGCCGCATCATTGCACGGTGTTGTGGTGAGAAGCGAGAGCCGTTCGCCTAGCGTTTGGCTAACGACGGTGGATAATGTGGACATAGTGGAGCATGTATTCGGGGTCCTCGGTGAGGAAATAGCAATCGGCTACGATGGCGGCGAGGTGGACGAAGGCTTTGAGGACCCCGAATATCCTGAGATGGATGGTGCTTGGGAGTGAAAGTGTGTGCGCGCGCGTGCGTGTGTGTATGTGTGTTCGCGTATGCGTGTGCGTGTGGAAGTGAGAGAGAGACAGGAATTAAAATCGCCCTAGAAGGAAGACGGTACAACAACAGCGGTCAACAACAGCAGAGATGGTGAGTGCATGAATTTATTTTGTTAGTATGTGTACACCTATGCTCCATCCTACTCTTATCTCTACTTTTCCTTGTTCACCAAAGTACCCACACCAACTCACTTTACCATCTCCACGTTACCGACACTGGTCAAGCAGAGTGGGGAGCGCGGTGGTGGATAAGTGCGGTGGTGGGGGTAGCCGCGTGGTGAGGGAAGGAGTGGGGATAGGAGTGGGATGGAGCAAAGGTGTACACATACTACTTGGAGTTGCGAGTTCTGTCGCCGCCTAAGATTCTCTTAAATGGGTAAATGGAATTCTTATTTGTTGTTATGTTTGTGAAGAGATCAATCGACTTTAAATTTGAATTGAATTGACTTTGGAACTTGTTTAACTTTTATACTGACCATCACCAATACCGTAAAATACTCATCTATTTTATAACGAAAGTGGTCACACTATCTACATACGATTATCTGCACTGTCATAAAACTGAACATAGATTTTTTTAGAATTCTATAAGGAAGATTTAGACTGCCCATCTACATCGACTTCAAAATTTGGAAGAGGACTAATGAAAAAAGACCTCTAATCGGATTGGACACATAGGCATGCAATCGATAGTTTTGTGTCCAATCCGATTAATCTACTGTCGGTAAAACAGAGAAGACAGTATGAACGGCAAGGTAGTTCGTCATTGGTATCGATAAGAGTGTATCTGCTGTCGATATATGGATTGGATACTACCATCGGTAAAAAAGGTTGTATCGTACCGTCGATAAACAGATTGGGGTGTCACCATCGATAAAAAAAATTGGCCCTTGATATATATCTTTTCTACTTTCCGCCATTTCTACTATGAATATAATTTGATTTATAGGATCTTTGAAACCAATTAATGTTAATAGTGATGGCAAGTGCAAACACATTTAAATGACAAACATTTTGATTATTTAGATTAGTAATGTGCGGCGTTTATAATGGTCGGGAGAAAAGTCAAATATATTCCATTACGGTTAAACTCTGAGCAGAGGCTTTTTCAGAAATGTTTATACAACAGCTGTAATATTGTTTACAAAACTAATATTAAATCAATTTACAATAGCGACATACTAGACATCGCCGAGGTAACACTTATCAAATGTAAAACAAAATTATTTCACTCCAGATAATAAGCTCCGATGCTATATTTTATCAGAGTTGCGATGAGAAATTCTTTTGGAAATTTTTTGTCAAATCGGAGTGTTGGAAAATCAGCTGGCGCACGGCAATCGATATTCACTGTGTGTCGACCTGTTGCTGCTGTGTAGCACGCTGCGCTCGGCTATGCCGGAGATAGCCGAGGCAGGGCCTCGCGGAGCCGAGGCTGTGCCTCACAGGCATGTCACGTTAAGCGAGAGGTTATCTCTCTCGCTTGACTTCGGCTTCGCTCACCGGCTATCTCACTCATTTGACTTCAGCGCTCAACGACGCTTTTGTAAAGTGCAGTTATATTGTAAAATCTGACACTTCTGTGAAAACCCGCTGGGACAGCACATATCCTCTGGACATCTCAGACTTTTCACCGCTTTTCACCGCTTTTCATCGGATCTACTCAGCTTTTCGTGCTCACAGGACTCAAAACTCAGGTAAGAGTACACCGTTATAATTTATCGTAATTCAATGACGGTGAGGAGTGAAATACACATCGGTGCATCCTCATGAAGGTCTCACACTGTGGCGTGCTCTGCAGCGCGGGCCGCACCACGTTTTCACATCACTTGTTGCATACTCGATTAATATAATTGTGTGTGTTCTTATTAATTCACTGTACTTTCTCTTAACTAAGCGTGCTGGGAAAGTATTGTGAATTCATTTCACTCATTTGTGCATCCTCAAGCACACTTGGCCGTGCTCTGCAGCGTTGGCTGTGGCACGGTCTGTCAAGTCAAAATTCCAGCACTCAAGCGATATATTTGTAAGTGCTCTCACTCTTTCCTTGTACATTCTCTTTTGCAATTCTACAGAGAATTTACTGGGAACGAGTGGCATCTTATAATCTCTCACATGTCTCATCGCGTGGCATGCTCTGCAGCGCTGGCTGCGGCGCATACACTACACTCAATCAATACAGCACATAATTAATAACTGTGTAATAAAAGACAGCACACACTTAATACAATTAATATAATTGTGTGCAGGTCTCTTAACCAAATTCAATTCAACTCAATTTATTTTTGTATTTATTTTTTTATCATTTATATTTTTCTGAATTTAACATATTTTTGTAATTGAAGTGCCGAAGGTAGAATAAACTACTTTCTCTATCAACTGTCAGTCTGGTTATTTATCACCCTGCCGTGAGTGAAAACACATAATTTTCAATATATTACAGGGTCATTCCAACTACACCAGGAAGGAATTCTCAAACACGGAGTATCATGTGATTTTCAAAAATTTCGATAAAGTACATAAAATTATTTGAGTAGGAGTAGTGTATTAAAAAGATGACTTTACTGCAATGAAAGAATATTTCCATGACAGGGCTCTCGGATTGAAAATTAGAAAAACATTCTTTTCAATCAACCATTACTATATTAAAAAATAATAAATCTAATGGAGAGCCAATAGGGGAGCTAGCAATTTGTTTGTACACCTTATTATCAAAGGTGTAGTAAGTAGTAGACATAATGATCTGAGTGTCTTTTGTAAATTCGTCTAGAACAGTGCCCTTTACGAATGAATACCTTTTTTCCAGACTGTTTAAAACTAATTGTAAAGGCACATTTGGGTAAAGAGAGGTCACATTAAATAAAACTAAAACGTATGAAGCAGGTAAAGTAATGTGCGAAACCAATGATTTCATAGAGGAACTGCCATTAACATTAAAAATCGGACTATTTATACGTTTCGTCGAAACTTTATAAATAAAATCATAAACAATTCGTATATGGGACAATAGATAAACGAAATTATTGACCTCATTGAGATGTTCGGGTTGTGTATTTTCGGTACAGTTAACATTCTAGTTAAATTTGTATTATCAGCTTTCAAGAAATGATAGTAACTTTCAAATATGAATTTTACTCGTTTCCAATAATCTAGAAGCTCAGTAACTAATTCTTGTACAATTTAATTTGAATCAGCAGCCGTAACCTTGTAAATAGTTTCATTATTTGAGAGTGTAAAGAATTTTTGTATGTAATCAATAGAATTTAGAACAGTGCTATTATCATCTCTGGCGATTTGTATAGAAAGGTGCGAAGATAGAATCTCATAAAATCTACTATGACTTTACTAATGTCTTTTTTGTTTAAGTGTAATGTAAGTTATTTCAAATATTATCATATTATAGCTAATTAGCTTCTCGCATTATTTAACTTGTCTTTCTGAATCAAATGTGACTGTGATGCATATTCACAAATAACTCTATGAGTGGCACCTTTGGTTTCTTATGTGTATAAGGATGAAAAAATTACGTGCCAACGATAATTAAAGTTCTATGTGGGGTGGAATACCTATACTGAACATATTGATCAACCAATAATTTATAAGACTGTTGGCAGAGTTGTAAGTTCTGTTAAAATTTGAAACCATTAAAAAGGGGTCAATGGAATCATTATTTGCTGTTATGTTGTCATTGCAATAAATTAAGTTACTCTTATTAGTTATATTCGTACTATAACAATTTCCATTATTCCTGTTTTTATTTTTAATATTATTGCATTTTTGTGTTCAGTGTACCAGTTAGATGTGATAATTATTTCTATTATTATCATTCCGAATCAAGTTATATTGTATGTTATGTTAATTATTCTGAATTGTCGAGTAATCATAAGTTTGTAACAAATGTTAATTACCATATATCTCTGTGAGTTAAGAGACAGACCAAGTAATCTTTACTACCAAAAATGAAGTAATGCATATCAAAGTTGTTGCTACAACGAAAACGTTGAAGTTTTTCTTGATAACCATTACGTAGTTCGAAATATATCCACGTTAGCCTTAATTTTTCATATTTGAAATCTTCTTTGCGAACACATGTTGGAGTTATGAATCATCATTAATGCTTTACTAATTTCATGATCGATTAGTTTTTTTAGTAGAGGTAGCCTTTTTTCATTAATCCTTTTCCAAATTTTGTAGACGATGTAAATGTGTAGTCTAAATCTTCCATATAGAATTCTAAAGAAATCTATGTTCAGTTTTATGACAGTGCAGATAATCGTATGTAGATGGTGTGACCACTTTCGTTATAAATAAGATGAGTCTTTTATGGCATTGGTGATGGTCAGTATAAAAGTTAAACAAGTTCCAAAGTCAATTCAATTCAAATTCAAAGTCAATTGAAAAGAATGTTGCCTGTCAAAACTTAATTACAATTCATTCCAATTTTATATAAAAGATATGCCGACTACATGATTATCTCGTTGCTATCTGATCAAATTCAATACACTTTAACAATTTTTAATGCTTAGCATATCCCAAACTACAGTTCACTATTGAGAAAGAAAAAGATAATAAGATAACATTTCTGGAGTAGTTATTAATTAGGGAAAATAATAAAATTAGTACAGAATGGTACAATAAGCCTTCTTCGTCTGGTAGGCTCATTAACTTTTCTCGAGTCATCCAAAAAACAAGAAGTTAGTTTTTAAAATGCAATAACTGACATTGATAAGTTGAGTATCATTCATAATTCCATATTAATATTTCTATATTAATATTAAAATTTACATGTAATATAATTACGACTGGTAGTCTATTATTCTATATCGAACGGCTATGAGAATCCAATCGTGTATCACGAAGCGTCGAGTACAGCGGACGCTGGGCCGTCGAACCCGGACCTAGTGTAAAAACTAGTGTCGTCTGTTACGCGGAAAAAATGTTATATCGTGATTTTTTTACTTCAAATACGAACTGTCGTAACAGTTCGTAACTGTCGTAACAGTTCGTAACTGTCGTAACAGTTCGTCACTGATTTATTCACTTTGATAAACAATTGTGAGTTGATAATACAAATGCAGTCTGCTGACCGTGGTCGAGCAGAGTGACCAAGTAGTATGTTGGAGAGTACTCGTCGAACTGTCTCTCGTCGTTAGGAGCTGCACCGCGCCGGTGAGAACTGCTGACGAGGTCCAGGGTGATAAGGACTTCTCGGTAGGACAGTATGTTACAGCGTTACACCCCCCTGGTTAGACTGGTCTTACTCCTGGAAGACGAGGGTTGATGCGCTTTATCGGTCGGATCATCGATTCCGGCGTTGTCAATTCCATTATATCATATTGTTTCGGTGGTCGCAACAATGAGATTCGCTGAAGTTTTCGGTTACATTGATTTGTTTGTTACAGCAAATTTTGAAACATAATTTCGGCATACATTTTCTAATCCAGTTGAAAACTCCAATTTTTTTTTTTTAAGAACCATAGAGTTATTAAGCCTAAGGATGCATACCCTAGATAGATTAAAATACTAGCAGTGTTTTCGGACCATGAACGTGTTCTGTGTACATTTTTGATACTATTAATAGCTCGCTGGATATCGTCAAGATCGTGATCGAGTCCACGTAATTCTTCAGGGTTAATATTATGTTGCAAAGGTATTAATTTATCAGTTATGGGATTGAGATCTTCTATCGGAATTTCTAACGAGATGTTTTTTCCATATTTAACGTCAAGAGAATGATTGCTTGAACGACTCAATTTTATGGTGGCTCCTGCATCGCTTAGAATGCAGTCTGTGTCTGCCTCTATGAGTGTCGCTAAATTTATCGTTACTTGCCCTCCTTTGTTGGAACAGACAGTAGTGAATGTCATCTCGTGCTCTGGAATAGCTATGTAACCCTTTTCGTTCGTTAATGTGAGGTAAGCAATTTCTCGAATTGTGAACAAAGATGTTTGACATTTAGGATGAGAAATTAAATCGGTTCGTCGATGCAGAATTTGATTGTCGCATGAATCGGTTTCGGACATAAGTAGCGTTGGTTGAGTGCGTTTGCATATACGTATTGCGTGGGTTTGTCTACAATCGTTGATGTATTTTTGACTTGCTGCTATGTAATTGGTGTACTGTGTATTGATTAGCAAAATTTCGGATTCAGGTATAACAGCAATAAAATTTGAACCGTGTCTGAAAGGTATCGGGATAAGTCGCTGAATTTCATATTCGTCGGGTTCAAGCAAAGGAATTTTCAAAATATAAACTAATTTGTCTTTCATTAAATTAATCGACTTTTCACTAATGTCGAGTATTTTTTGATAGTTGTGAATTTCTAGTGGAATCGAGTACTTGACGTAAAAATGTTGTTCAAAATATTTTATTCCTCCCATGAGGGTTTTTGGAGATAAGACTTGAGGATGTATTATCCCATGTTTTCCTTCGCCAATTGCGTTTAGAAGTGTGTTCACATTATCGTTAAGTTCGCTTAATGTCATGGAGCATATCGTGATGTGATTCGAAATGAAAATGTTCTGAGTGTTGTTATTTACTTCGTTTCTTAATTTATTATCTCGTCCCTTTTTGAACAATAATGATATATCTTGTTGTACTGCGTTCGGAATGACTTTAATGATTTTAGTTTGATTAGTAAGACTGCTTGCCATAGCATCTTGGTTGGCGTAGAGCTTATCGAGCTCTGTGTTAATGTAACTCAAATCGTTTGCGTCTAGGGTCCCAAATAAAGTTTTAGAAATAGTTCCGATGCCGTCTATAAGTCCGCGTCGTTTTCTTAAGCTGGTGTTGTCTCGTGTCAGATGTTCAAGCATTTGTATCAGGTTGTAAACCCATTTGACCCGAAGGCGCAGCATCTTGAGTTCGATGATTTCTTCACAGATGGAATTGCAAAGTTTTTCGGCATCCTCAAGAAAGCTCCATATCTTTTGATATCGTGGTTCTAACCCGCTGGTATCAATGGCGATGACTAGTCTCCATTCTTCGTGGAAAACTTCGGCCTGTCCGAGATGCTCTGAATAGATGGTGGTTTTATTCAGCGGCGTCAACCGGAGATTCCCCTCCGTTGGTTGATGCATGACCATTAATAGTAGGAGTGGCGGTAGTAGCATCATCTGCAACAGGTTTGTAGAATGGTTTTATTCTGTCAATATGAACTCTAACTCGTTTGTTGTCATTATGAGCTATCGTGACGTTATTATTGTCATGCATTTCGATCACAGGAAATGGTCCAAGCCATTCGCAGTCTAGTTTCTTCAGTCTGCGTTCGTTGTGCAACAGGACTAGGTCTCCTGGTTCATAGAGCTGATGAGTCCTCGTGATTTTCGAATCTTGTTGCTCTTTCGATTTTTCTTTTGCGGCTATGAGTTTTTGTCTAGCTCGCTGCACGTTGAACTCGTGACGTCTCGACCATTTCTCGATTAATGCGTTGTACGAGATCGTCGGCGTTGAAGAGAGCGCTGATGGTAAGTTGGCTTTTCTTCCGAAGGTGAGTTCGAAGGGTGTAAAACCGTGACTCTCGTGAATCGAGGTGTTATATGCGAAAGCTATCGCCTGTAATACTTCGTCCCAGAATTGGTTTCTTTCCGTGCTTTCAAGACTGATGCGTACTAATTTTTCCTTTTGACATTCTTCGCAGTTCTTGATAAAATCGGTCATGTCTTGATCCATGTTCGTCCATTCGTGAGCTTCCTTTAGTCGTTTTATTGACCGGTTTTCTCCAAAGTGTTGTGTAGCTGGCTTCCCATGGCATTCCGCTAATAGTTGTTGTTTCTGTTCACGTGTGAGTTTTTCTTGGGAGACGAAGCAGATTTTAATAGTGGTCTGATGTTTGTTTGCGAGGAAATTAAACATATCTTTGATGACTTCCTTTTCCCATTTGGAAATTGTGGGATCATTGACCTTGAACTGATAAGTTTTGCTCCCCTTTTCCTTGAGGAACTCTACAGCCAATCCGAGCTCAACTATCCATTTCTCTTCATTGTAGGGTCCAAGTGAAGCGATGTTATCCTCTTCAGTGATGTCCTTGGTGACTTGAAACCAATCTCCTTTATTCATAGACTGGAGAATTTTTATTTTTTCGTCATGATGAACGATACCATTCCACACGGTATATTCGTCGTAATAATTAGTCATTGTTGAGGTCGATTCGTTTTCTTCAGGTGAACTGTTTCCTTCGGATGCTGTTGTTTCTTCGTGGATGTCTCTCGCTGGTAATACTCGGGACAGTGCGTCGGCGGCTTGGTTTTCTTTGCCTTTAACGTGCTCGATTGTATAATCGTATTCTTCAAGCTTGAGTCTCCAGCGGAGTAATCTTGATGATGGATCTCTGACGTTAAATGGCCAAATAAGAGCCTTATGGTCACTCTGAATTTTGAATTTCCTTCCGAGTAGATATTGTCGTAGCCTCTTCACACTCCAGACTATAGCCAGTAATTCTTTTTCCGTTGTGCTGTAATTTATTTCTGGTGCATTGAGTGCTCGAGAGATGTAACAGCATGGATGTCCATTTTGCGATAACACTGCTCCTAATCCCACGTTGGATGCGTCGGTTGTCAGCGTGAACTCCTTCTCGTAGTCCGGATAACAAAGTACAGGTGCCATGCAGAGCTTGTCCTTCAACGTATCGAACGCTGCTTGACATGCCGTAGTCCAGATGAAATCTTGATCTTTCTTAGTGAGATTGATGAGCGGTTTTCCGATTGTCGAAAAATTCCTAATAAATTTCCGGTAGTATCCCGCTAGCCCGAGGAAGGATTTCACCTCCTTGGGGTTTCTTGGTTGTTTAAACTCCTTGACGGCTTTTAACTTTGTTCGATTCGGTTTTATTCCATCCTTGGTGATGAGATGACCAAGGTATTCCAGTTCAGGTCGAAGGTACTCGCATTTGTCGGGTTGTAGTTTTAATCCGGTTTGTCGTAATCGATCAAACAATAGCACGAGATTTTCGTTGTGTTCCTTTAACGTGGATCCAAAGACTATGATGTCGTCCAAATATACGAAACATATCTTGCCGATTAGTCCTCTCAATGCAGTATCCATCATCCGCTGGAAAGTTGCGGGCGCGTTTTTGAGACCAAACGGCATGTGCTCGTACTCAAAATGTCCTTCTGGTGTTGAGAACGCAGTGTATTTTTTTGAATTCTCTTCCATTCGTATCTGGTGAAACCCCGAGCTGCGTTCGAATGCTGAAAAGAACTTCGCGTTCCCCAGGTGATCAAGAATGTCGTCAATCACAGGAATAGGATAAGCATCTTGATCCGTTTTTTCATTCAATTTTCTGAAGTCGATTACTATTCGCCATTTCTTTTCTCCAGATGCGTCACTTTTCTTAGGTACTACCCATATAGGTGAGTTGTATGGTGACTTTGAGTGTTTGATGATTCGTTTGTTTAACATCTCGCCGACTTGTCGAGATATCTCACGACGATGGCATTCTGGTGGTTTATATGAAGCGTTGTTAATTGGCTTGTTGTCCTTCAAAGTGATGATGTGCTCAGTAGTTTCTGAAGAAGGTAGAGGATCTCCTGGTAACGTGAAAATGTCGTGATAATTCGAGATTATTTTCCAAAGCGTTTCGCGGTTGGTATCTTCCATGTGGTTGTAGCGGGTGTTGTCCATTAAGAGTTGAATTCTGAGGCTTATCTCGGTCGGTGTTAATGTTGTAATTCGAGATTTCCGTACGTGGACAGGTTCGATGCACATTTCTTTGTGTTCCAGATGTATTCCTTCTGTCGAGTCGTTGCTGATAGGTACTCGTATCGGGTAGTCTTTGACGAGATAAATAGAGTCAGGAATTTTTGGATGGTCGAAAATGCTGACGTGTCCTTTCTTCATGTTGCACTGGATATTCAGTATGTGAGTTGAACGACCCAGGATAAAGTATCCGTCATCATACAAGCGATGATGAATTCCGTCGAGTGAGAGGACATCGTTGCTCAGATTGTACTTGAAGGATTGTAGAAGTGCTTGTCCGACGATTTCATCTTCCGGTATAGGGAACTTGGGAGATACTATGTGGAATTTATGTTCTTTTCTATGCAGCTTCAAGCTGACGGTCTCGTGTGATACGTGTTTGTCATTTCCCATCATAAATTCCTTTTCCTCTTCATGTCGCGCTGTGGTGGGTGGGACGAGTGTTTCTTTGATGATATTTATTGAAGATCCGCTGTCGACGAGGTATCTTGCTGTTCCTCCTGTTCCTCCCAATCTCCATTGACAGGACTGTAATCTGGCGGAGATTGCAGTAACTCTATCAGATACATTTCCTGTAGCTGGTCGACTAGCTCATCGTCCATTTCGTCGTTCCATTGATCCTGAAGCGCGTTGACCCGCTGAGGTGGTCGTGTCTGATTTCGATCCTTGCGAAAATTTGCCTTCCTGAAGCACTGATCTTCTGTGTGGCCTGGTTTTTTGCAATAATTGCAATTGTGCTTCATGCGATCGCCCAGTGGCTTGTCATGGTTTGGTGGATTGTCGTTGCGTTTGGTGGGTGTTCGTTCATTTGAACGGCGTTCGTTATACGTCTTGTTTCCACTAAAACTGGGTCGTGATGACTGCACAGCAGACGATCGGTTGCGACTTGTTTTTTCACGTAGCCACACTTCGGTTTCCATGGCATCGGTCTGCGCTTCGTTTATGTCGCTTGGTCTTAGACTTCTTACTTGAGTGCCTATATCGTCGCGTAAGCCCATGATGTATGATTTTATTGCGTGTCGTTCTTCCATTGTCATGGCTACACGCCGCTCGGTCGATCGTATTTCATTCTGGATTGCGTATTTAAGTTCGTTCAATTTTTGTCTGAAGCGGTGGCTGTACATCTGTACGCTCTCTGTGTTTAGTTGTTTTGTCTGTGCCAGTTTTGCACGTGCTAATTCATATGATGTTGTACCGCCTACATTCTGTCGAATTGCTTGATACAGTTCTTCATACGTGTATATGGGGGTGAAGCGAATAGCTCGCTCTGCATTGTCCTTTATTTTTTCGTTTAAGATAAAGTCCAGAAGCCGTTGAGGTTCGGAGCATTGAAGTCGAGCTCGCTTTACTGATGAGATGAATTCTTCGACTCCCCCGTCATCACTTCCTTTGAGCGTTCGCACAACGCGAATAATTTCTTTCGCTGGGCCGAGCTCTTTATCTCTGTTACTGTCTCCGTTGCCGATCGGGTTGCGTAAGACTCTATCGGGGCTGCGATCCGGTGTCGACTCGGGCGTGCGTTTGTCACCTCGCTGCGTTTTCGGAACTCTCTTTTGATCTTCTGTTTCGTCTTCGGTAAATGCTATTCCAAAGTGTTTCCACACATCTTTATTCTCATCCGATCGTTTTTTATTTTCTTCGCCTAGTGCGAGTATGGATACTTCCAAAGATTCTAGTTTTCGCATAATTGCCATTATTGGTTCATCGTTTTTGACGTGGGATCCCGTCGGTGATGCGGTTCGAGACATGGTTTCTGCGGTTAAAAATGGATTTCGGATTCTATCGATCACGTCAGTGTCTGAACTGTCAAGGCTTTCCGTAGAATAGTCTCGAGTAACGCGATATTTGTTGAATGCCAGTTTTATTTATTTATTTTTTCTTCGTTCTTCTTTTTCATAAGTTCTTTTATCTATTATTTAGTAATGGTGGACAGTGGTTGGTGATAGCCTTGCCTCCTGCCTTTATTTTTAAACCATGCAATCCGCGTAAGCTGCTAATCAGCTTATTTGGATATACAAAGTGCGTTTCGATTTTTTTTTGACGAGAGATCTGGGCTCGCGGGCTCAGTCTCACGAATTTAAGCACTTTATTTATTTTTTAATATTTTTTTTTTTTTTTTTTTTTTCGATATTTACCTTATCGTTGGATCCTGAATTCCTTGTAGTATAGCTCAGGGACTGTATTATAGATGACAGTGTGTCTACACCCTCTTCAGTGTTGATCCAAGGTCCGTAATCGAAGATAGCTCCGTTCGATCGTTCAGGGTCCACGGCTTGATGGAATAACGTCACGTGAGTCTATCCTGGCAGGATCGCCAATTTGTTACGCGGAAAAAATGTTATATCGTGATTTTTTTACTTCAAATACGAACTGTCGTAACAGTTCGTCACTGATTTATTCACTTTGATAAACAATTGTGAGTTGATGATACAAATGCAGTCTGCTGACCGTGGTCGAGCAGAGTGACCAAGTAGTATGTTGGAGAGTACTCGTCGAACTGTCTCTCGTCGTTAGGAGCTGCACCGCGCCGGTGAGAACTGCTGACGAGGTCCAGGGTGATAAGGACTTCTCGGTAGGACAGTATGTTACAGCGTTACATCGTCACGCCTCTGGAATTCGCTTGTCGACGAAAACAGCAGGTCAGCGACCAGCTGGCCTTGCTCGGCGACGAAGGAAAGACAGGGGGGGCGTGACGACGAGAGCCCTCAAAATCGTTCGAATTTGCACATCCAAGCGAATAATGACGTAGAAGGATCAGGGTGGGGGGAGAGTCTATAAAAGAGCCTGCACCACAAGGAAGGCTCTCTTCTCTTTTGATAGAATCAGTTTCTCTTGCAAATACGGCTTGCACAAGTCTTTTTTTTTTAACATACGAAGCGATAAAGGTTGAGAGTTAGAAAGGAGAGATATTTAAAGAAACCAGGAAGAAAGAATTAGTCGAAGGATTTGAAGTGAAATAACTCTAGACAGGTGTAGGAAAGATAGGATTAAGTGGATAGATCTAAGTATAGAAGATTAAGTGCATCGAAATAAGTGAATAATGTCTAAGAAAATTGAAATAATATAGTGTGGATTTTAAACCGGCAGGGACAACAGGATTTGCCCGACTCTGCAAGTGTAAGCGAGAAAGAGCGAGAAGTGAGACGAGAACGAAAGAGAAAAGCATTGTAAACAGAGTTTATACACTCTGTCAAGGAGTAAGTCTAACGCGAATGGCTGTGTGTGTGCATGTTATAAGCTACTAGGTCAATACCAACTCGGTTACACGTACCAGATATTCGAGCCCGAAAATACCGAGAATTCGGACGTGAATAAGACGAAATAATATTAAAAATAATCGCCGGAATTCCCGAATTTCAATGCATTACCAAATTAATTAGTGTGTGCTGAAGACAAGGGAACCCTAAGAGACAGGCGTGTGAAATAAAACAACATAAAGAATTGGTTTAAGTCTAGTAGAAAAAAAAGAGATTAGTAATGGATTAAGATATAGGTAGATTTAGAAGAACAGAATTAAAAGAATAAGAATAGGTACAAATAGATCTAGGTAAAATTAGGTAAATAGGATTACTTGATCCGTATAAGCTTTTAGTGTATAAGGAAATAGAATTAAACCGTGTGAATTTTAAGTCGGCAGTACAAACTGGAATCGCCCGGTTGGACGAGTGGAAGAGAGAGAGAGAGAGAGAGAGAGAGAGAGAGAGAGAGAGAGAGAGAGAGAGAGAGAGAGAGAGAGAGAGAGAGAGAGAGAGAGAGAGAGAGAGAGAGAGAGAGAGAGAGAGAGAGAGAGAGAGAGAGAGAGAGAGAGAGAGAGAGAGAATAGGAGACGAGAGCGAAAGAGAAAGAATTGTACACAGAGTTAATACACTCTGTTTCAGGAGCAAGTGCGATGCGAATGATTAGTTGTGTGAGAGTGTCTGTGCACCGAGCGTACAGCAATACTGCTATACGAGAAGAATAATAAACTCCCGAAGATTCCGAAAATTTATACACACGTAATACGGAAACGATATTAAAATAATTGCCAAAATCCCCACATTTGAATGCACTATCCTAGATATTAGAGGCCAGAAATTGTAAATTAGCTTGTTATGGAATAATTTATTTTATTAATAAACCCTATTCTCACTCATCTCGAAGTCTGAAATTAATTAGACCTGTGTTTGAGCCCGAATTCCCACGATAAATAAAAAAAATATTGTTAACGATAAAAAAATACCGTTATAATTATAAACCGCAACAATGACTTTGATACCAGATTACTTATAGGTACTGATACAGTAATACTAATTTTGAAATTACAAATGGTATTGGCGTTGGAAGCAATTAAACATAATTGTAACAAGGTTTTGAGTGAAATAGAATTTTAATTCTTGTCCATAAAAAGGTTACTGATTCCTCGTATGTATAATTGAGATATATTCTGATACACTGAGCGACTATTACAGCTCACAACCAGATTGTCCGGTTGATTTCTTTCGTAAAATGTGAAACGAAATTGTAAAATTCTCTCTTGACATCAGAACTTATTAGTTATTATACTTACAAGGAAAGGTACTTTGGTGTCCCCCTCCGATTTTAATGCAACTCACGTATGTTGTAGAGCATCGAAAACTAAAAGACACGTATTTTTTTTTATCGGCGGAAAAACATTTTTAAGGGGTGAAATCGCCCTTCAAAAATAGCATGTCGAGGGGTGATTTTGCAGTTTCACCCAGAAGGCGTCAACCGATTTTAATAAAACAAAAACCAAAATACTCCTCATTGAAGACAATCAAAATTCCACGCTAAGTTGAAGAAAAAAATTCATTTGCAGGGGTGAAAAACCCCTGATTTTTCAAATTTCCACCCTACACAAAAACTAATCAACCAAATTAAACAGAACATGTACCATTTGGAAAGGCAAGTTAAAATAAAGTTGACGTATTTTTGCACATTCACAGGAAAATGAGTTTACGGGGGTAAACTACCCCTTATCCATTAGTACGTATATTTGTGCATACATTTTTGTTTCTCGTTATTTAAATGTCCGAATTGATTCAAAACATTCCTGTTAGCCGAAGTCAAGGGGGGGAACTTCGCATGATGCTTTATTTATTATTAAGGGGGTGACCGGCTGGTACTTACAAGAAGGTCAGTTTGGTGTCCCTCTCCGATTTTGATGAAACTCACGTATGTTGTAGAGCATCGAAAACTAAAAGAGACGTATTTTTTTTTATCGGCGGAAAAACATTTTTAAGGGGTGAAATCGCCCTTCAAAAATAGCATGTCGAGGGGTGATTTTGCAGTTTCACCCAGAAGGCGTCAACCGATTTTAATAAAACAAAAACCAAAATACTTCTCATTGAAGACAATCAAAATTCCACGCTAAGTTGAAGAAAAAAATTCACTTGCAGGGGTGAACAACCCCCTGATTTTTCAAATTTCCACCCTACACAAAAAACTAATTAACCAAATTAAACAGAACATGTACCATTTGGAAGGGCAAGTTAAAATAAAGTTGACGTATTTTTGCACATTCACAGGAAAATGAGTTTACGGGGGTAAACTACCCCTTATCCATTAGTACGTATATTTGTGCATACGAAGTCAAGGGGGGGAACTTCGCATGATGCTTTATTTATTATTAAGGGGGTGACCGGCTGGTACTTACAAGTAGAATGGTCCATTCACGAGTTTCGCTTTATTTACTGAAAAAAATAGCTTGTTCAAATACAGAATACTGGGGAATGTTGCTGGGGTTGAGTGGTTGTATGGCATATATGTATGGTTGTATTTCGAAACAGCGGCAATCAGCTGAGGACATAGGCGAGAAATAACAAATACCCGGTTTCGGCATGCGCATTTATTCGACTGTCGTCCTTTTCACGTCCCATGTTAACGCTCTCCCCACTCTCCATTCTCTCACATTTATTCTTACCGCCTTGCGCATCTACATACACCACAGTATATATTATAATGTATCATTCCTTTTACAATTCATCAACGTGCAATGTGCACGTCATAATTTGCAGCAATCATGGTTCGTAAGTCGTGCAGAAATGATACTCTTCAAAAAAATGTTGCAAGCATAAAGACTTCTTGCACCATGAGCATCTGATGATGGCCACATTATTACAACCTAGTACTTCACAGTGTGCTTGAGACGATTGACCGAAACCAAAACTCACTGGATTGTCGAATTCGTTTGGCTTATCGGTTATATCATTACTTTTGAACCATGCATATTTGAAAAGATTTATATATCTGGGTGATGAAAGTTGATTGTGTGCGAGAGATTGCAGTTTGATTATGTTGTTTCTCAAGTGCAAATTAATATCAGAATTATCAGGACTACAAATTGAAAATGCGGGATTTTTCAGGCCAGAAAACGTATGTTTAACAGCAACGAAATCCGGAAAAATGACTTCAGGTATGGAAATGATTGCCAGAAAATATTGAACATATGATGAATTATACTATATCGATAACCAATATCATCCTATGTATAGAGCACTTCAAAATTTGGTTGGAAAAAGTATTCTTCCCCAACACCGGCCGTGACAGCGTATTGTTGATAGACTCGTGGAGTGGACACTGCCCAGAAGTTGTTCTTGATGCAACACCTCGGGGCAAAAAAATTATCACAAAGATAATACCTAAAGGCACCACAGGGAAAATCCAATCACTCGACGTTTTTGGTTTCCGAATATGGAAAAATTTTGTACGACATTTTTCCGACAGTGTATTATTACTTATCAGATAGTAGTAGTAGTAGTAGTAGTAGTAGTAGTAGTAGAGTCCAGCGAGACGATGTATGTTATCATGACGAATAAGTACCATCTTTCTAGCATATTCCATGTCTTGTGTAGGCCAAGACAGGCACTAGAAGCAACTTCAGAAATCCGAGATAGTGCTCGACGATGATCTTCCTTTATTTCTACTTTTATTGCTTTTTAATGCACGTTAACGTAATGATATTCGTCATCGGGAAATATACAGGCGCGAAATCGACAACTGTCAGGCGTCCATTATTTCAAGTTGAATAATAGATAGCCGTGCGGTGCGGCTGTTGCATCGAAATATACCTCCTGCAAACATCGCGGATTCTCGGGACATACCTGACGGGCTAGGTGCTTGATTTGCGCGCGATCTCGCGGAATTTTGAAGACAACGATATAATTAGCGTTTGAGGAGATATCGCGCTGCCCGTGACCCTGATGGAACAGATTTTGCGTGATGAAAATGACACTAAGATTTTTATGACGGCTGCCCTTAGTGAAACGATCTGCCACAGTATAGTTCGATGCCTCGCGCATTAGATCGTCAATGACCACAAGTTTTGGTTTTGTATTATTCGAGTAGCCTACTGCTTGCGGTAAACCCTCGCGAATTTCGATTTTATCACCATACTCTGAACATCCGGACTGCCACTCTGAGTAATAACAAAGTATACGCTCGAACGGGACATCCGTCATTTCGCGCATGTATTTAAAGAATTTTTTTACAAAATATGTTTTACCACAACCCGTAGAACCGCCTATCACAGCTGTCCATGGATGTTTCCAACGTGTATCCATATCGATGAGTTTTTATCAAAATCAACCAGCTGACTCTTGAATAAGCTTATACCGCGACGGTGGCGGCGGTGGCGGCGGCGGCGGCGACCCTGCGGCATCAGCTATTTTTGCGGCCTTAACAAGCTTATACCACGGGCCCGCGCCTCATCAGCTAGTGCAGGCGCGCCTTATCAGCTTATCAGAGGAAGAATGCTCGGAATCATCGTCCCTGATAAATATGAGCTCCAAGGATAGCTCTTTCTTTGTCGTACTACCGAGCAACAGTAGTATGCAGTATTTTTCGAATAATACGACGACAAAATTTATTACAAAACTACCGCGTCAGACACGTTTGCACGGAGAATGGTCTGTTTCTCTTGTGGAAATTGCTTATCCGATGACTCTTTTACATGTTCCTACTGTAGGAAATCTCGTAACTTTTGAGGATGGTGATTATGATTTATCGGGTTTAAATCTTTTAACACGGAGACGCGCTGATAGAGACAAAGTTGCACCTGGTGTATATCGCTCTATAGACGCTCTTTTGGAGAGTATATATATAATAATATATAATAAATATATAAATATAAATAAATTACCTCACGTGGTCGGTCATTTGCGCTTTAAATCGCTTCCGAGTGGGCAGGTCGAAGTGGCGCGCGTATGCGACGATCTACGCTACCACGACTTTCGCGTATCGCCCGATATCGCAAGGCTACTAGGATTCTCGGAAGAGGCCTGTAGGTCAGTAATGACAGAACCGCATTGCGAATACAAAGGGTCGAGACCTGCATCGCTCACCGGTGCTATACCAGGTAGCATGTTTCTATACACAGATATCTGCGAGAGCTATATTACAGGCGATGTATAAACACCCCTCTCACGAGTTGTTCTCATTGATACTGATGACTGTCAGTATGGTTCGATAAAAATTAAATCGTTTCCAGCGCCACGATATATACCTCTTTTGCGCAATAATTTACACACTATCGAGATCGATATAAGAGACGAATTTGGTGATCCTATACCATTCGAGCAGGGAACGTTGACTGTGACACTACATATCAAAAGGTCCTACGATTGATTACACCACCATGGATGATTATGACAGTGTGCAGCACGGATGGGGCCGTCGCGGGTACGGTGGTATTAGCCATGTTTATATCGGAACACCAAATCAACGAGGGCACGGTATGGGCAGCGTTCTCGGGGGCCTGTTCCGTCGAGTGTTACCACTTTCAAAGAAGGGCGCTAAAGCAGTTGTTAAAGAGGCATTGCGCGCTGGTGTAAACGTAGCCGGTGATATCTCGATAGAAATATAGCTGTAAAAGATGATATTCGCGAGATAGCGAGAGAATCAGGCAGTAATCTCAAACGCAAAGCCTCTGAAAAAATTGACACTCTCATGCGGGGATCTGGTTCTAAAAAGCGGAAAATTTCGCGAACTCCTCATTCATCGGACGAACGTAAACTACGACGTATCTCCCGTAAAAATAAAAGTGTAATAAAGAGAAAAGTAATAAAGAAGAAGAAGAATAATAAAAACAATAAGAAGAAGAAGAAGACTCGTCAACGAACAGTTGCAGATATTTTTGGATAGCTGAATCAAGATGGCTTTTCTACATGCGCACTCGTGCGAGTGTCTAAAATCGGAACTTGAATTATTTTCACTCCCACCATCGCAAACTACTATCGAAGGCTCCAATGGGGTGTATTACAAACCAATATCTTCGCTAACAGATAATTCACCGATTGAATTTGTTATACCTGGACAGGGTGATGAGTATATCGATCTCGCGCATACTATGCTTAGTCTGAGAGTGAAAATAACATCTCCTACTGCGGAAAATGCTGCGGGTACAGCATCGAAAGTAAGTGCCGGCCCTGTAAACAATCTCTTGCATTCTATGTTTAATCAGGTGGATGTATACCTGCATCAAAAATTAGTTTCACCTCCAAATAATGCCTACGCTTATCGAGCGTACATAGAAATACTTTTGAATTACGGTCCAGCAGCAAAAAATTCGCATCTCACGAGCGTTCTCTGGTACGACGATACTCCTGGAAAAATGGATGATATAACATCGGAAAATACGGGTCTTGTGAAGAGAAAACAATTTTTAAATATAAAAAAAACTGTAGACTTGCTCGGTCATCTGCTTTGCGATATATTCAATCAGGAGCGGTTCCTATTAAACGGCGTCGAGATGCGACTACGGTTGATGCGGTCTATAGATTCATTTTGTCTTGTGGGGGATACAAAGAATGGTCAATGCGGCTTAAAGATTCTCGAGGCATCGCTTCTCGTTCGTAGAACAAAAATAGCTCCTGGTGTGCTGCTCTCGCATGCTAGAACTCTGGCTAAATCTACGGCTAAATATCCTCTTACGAGAGTCGAGGTAAAAGCCGTTTCAATACACTCTGGTGTTCACGGAGAGACTATCGATAATATCGTGTTTGGTCAATTGCCGAAGCGTATAATTATCGGTTTTGTCGATAACAAGGCGTTTAACGGCTACTTCAGTATGAATCCATTTAATTACCAAAATTACAAGATAAATTATCTCTCGTTGTATGTAGATGGTGCTCAAATACCTTCAAAACCGTTACAACCTGATTTCACGAAAAATCATTTATATGTGGATGCTTTTCAAACGTTGTTTTAAGGAACTGGAATACATTTCTTCAACGACGGTAATTCAATCGATCGTGATAATTATCGCGATGGATACTGTCTGTTTGCTTTTGATTTGACACCCGATCTTTCGGCGAACAACAACACACATTGGAATTTAATAAAGCACGGTAGTGTGAGAATAGAGGTACGATTTGAGGATGCGCTTGCTTTAACGATAAATTGTGTAGTCTACGCGGAATAGGATAATGTCCTTGAAATTGATGCCTCACGGCAAGTAATGGTGGATTTTACCGCATAAGCGAAAAATGTGCTGATGGCATAAAATTATTTCGTGTTAAGAGACGTAGTAGCGTGTCTGTGAGTAACTAATCAGTTGAACTCGAGCATCTGTACGGATTAGACGTGAAAATGGATATCGTCGTGGATATACAGGGAATGCGTGGTAAAGACTCGGAATTTATTCCGAAAGAAATTGCCGTGGTAGCAGTGGATAGACCGTACTCTGCTCATTGGATCGTCGCACCGCCGTGTCACTTTGCCGAATCACCACAGCATTCGAGAAGCCAGAATAATTTTCTCTCGAAATATTTTCACGGTCTTGAATGGTTCGAAGGCGATGTGAGCTGTAAACAAGCATACGCTAACTTGCGTGAAATTTCGCGAAAATCAAGACGCATCTATACACGCGGTCACGAGAAGGCTATACTCCTTTGCGATATCACGAGTCGTGAAATTTCCAACTTAGAGGATGCAGAGGGCGCCCTATCGTACACATTTATGCCGAAATCTCTGCGAAAATGCTTCAGATACGCTATGATAAACGATACAGCGTCTTCGCATTGTACGATGCGCCAGGCTTTCCAAATAAAAAATTGGCTTCCCGAGCCCCTATTTAAAGGAGAATCATACATGGATGTTTGGTCAGCAGACGAAGAGAAAGAGAATAAGAAAGAGGAGAAATCTTTATCATGTAGTCGTGACACGATCGACGATGCTGTGAAATAAATTTTGCATATATATACGTCTTTCAAATCGTATCGGTCATCATTTAATTATTGACTATGTGTTCAGCATGAACACTAGACAAATCTGCGAGAGTCTGCAGTATCTACCACTTTCATCATTGGCGTATACCAGCTGACAGATTTCCTCGTGTATGGTCGTTACCTGCCGGACTCGTAGTTAACACGGATAACCACGACGGACCTGGAGAGCATTGGGTCGGCGTGTACGTTAACCATCATGGAAAAGGAATGTTCTTTGATAGCTACGGTCTACCACCGGTTATACCGCGACATCTTGCACGACTACGAAGAAACTGCAAGTTCTATCGGTACGGCCTCAAGCAGCTACAGAGTAATACGTCGGATGTGTGTGGACAATTTTCCATCGTACTCCTACATCTCATGTCGTGCGGCTTCACCATGTCGCGATTTAATAATCTGTTTAGCGATAATGTAATGAAAAACGACAGATTAGTGCGTGAATATTACAATGCTTTTGCCTCTCGATGATCAGACAGTGTTAAAAATAAATTTAACGGCGAAGGAGTCTCCAAGCGAAGATTACCGTGATTGCAGGGATGTTGCATACGACGGTAAATACGTGTAAAGTGATTCAAATAAAATATAAATTAATTAAAAACAAATACATCAGAGCTTAGTGTGTCTCTTATTTTATAATTATATATAAATTATAATCGAGGTCTCTCGCAGTACGGTATCATATTCTGCGTCTTTTACTGCAGAGCAATCGCTTCACGAGAAGCACAGCACAAAGCGGTACGCACGTGCAAAACCGCTGACATCGCATTCAAAGCGCTGCACACCTAGTTATGATTCAGAGGGGCGTTTGTTATCTTCAAACGCTCTGATCACCGCCAGCATCATCCGGAGCATTCAGTCTGTCTTTAGCAGTGCACCACGAAAGTTTAAATCGATAAAAAATATGTATCCGCGGTACGACAACTTCGCTCTAGCCATGGCTTTTGTGTGTCGGGTGGTTTGCAGAGCGGGGGATAACGCGATATTCCTACGTACGGGATTAATGTGTGTTGCGTGGCAAAAACTAGAAGACGATTTAGAGAAACTATATATTGATTGACTTGCCGAGAGGAGTGTATTTAAATTTGAGGACTTGTGTGCGGGAGCCTCATGTGTCGTTGTGCGGCATCAAAGGACTATGCGCGCTGAGATCATCGACATGGATGATGACGGGTGCTGCGAGGTGCTGCTTATCGATATCGATGAATCGATATACGTCGATTGGGAGCAACTATTCCACCCCGAGCCGCCGATTGGCGTGTTATCGGCGTCGCTCGTGAAGTGTACGGTATTCGGCCTCCATCATTTAATTGACGAGAACGGCTATCTAGATCGAATCGATGGAACGCGCGGTAATGATACGCTGATCGGGATACGCATGCAAACCCCTGACGGTGCCCACGCTCCATGGGTGCGGGTAATTCCCATTACCTTGGCGCGTAACTGTGGTTTTTGATGTGAGGGTGAGTGAGTGAGTGAGTGAGTGAGTGAGAGAGAGAGAGAATGCGTGTGTGTGCATATGTGCGTGTGGACGTAACCCTGGAGAGTCGTCGTAGATGCCGCTAACACAAGGGTGAGTTAAAAATGTTATTCCAAGTATGTGTACACCTTTGCTCCATCCTGCTCTTATCTCTACTCTTCGTTGTTTACCAAGGTACCCACACCACCTAACTTTACTATCTCCACGTTACCGACACTGGTCTAGCAGAGTGGGTAGCGCGGCGGCGGAAAAGTGGGGTAGTGAGGGTAGACGCGTGGTGGGGGAAGGAGTGGGGATAGGGAAGGGATGGTGCAAAGGTGTACACTATTACGTCCTGACGGATCGTCGCGCTTATCTTTTTCATTTCGATTACGTTGAAGTTCTTCTGTTTTAGTTTCGCTACAGTAAAAGTAACCTCCCAAATTTTTCTTTTATTCTCGAACTTCTTAAGAGGAGAGGAGAGCGATTTTAGCGACGGAGATCGGAACAGGGTGAAGATGCGGCCCTACCGACCGTCTCCCGGGAAAATTAATCTTGTAAAGATGGAATTTTTCAGCGCTCCCGGTCAAAAGGCAAACTTTCAAACCATGGGATCTACCGCGTAGATCCGGTTATCGACTGCCATTTATGGATCTATGATTCACCGCAGCCTTACCCTCAATCCTAGACCAGGGGTCCGGCTAGTAGCCGTCGGGGCGTTGTTAGTCATAAGGGAGCGGTTGGAGGGAACGCTATCACGTGACCAAGCGACCGCACCCTTTCTTCTCGCTCTTGCCTGAAATCTTCTCTCTTTCTCTCTCTTTACAAAGATGATGAAATCACAAACAATTATTAACTAAGCGAAACAATTAACAAAATTGGAGGAACTGTTGATTTAAACGAAAGAGTTATGATTATTAAAATGTTCACACGAATACTGTAGGTAAAATATCAGCAGCAAAAAGAACAATTATGCTTCCATATGGAAACTACCCAGGGCTGTCACTCGAAAACGAGTACAACCCACATTGAATTAATAAGCTTACTAGGTATAGTCGGGTAATAGAAGGAAGATCAGTATATCAGGATTAATTTCCTTTTTCTCTTGAGATTATATTAATAACTCTCGTAAAATATTTGAATTTATAGTAAAAATACCATCATGTATATTTATAATATGTTATGCATATATAGAAAGGATAAAAGAAATATTAGGATTAATTTATGGTAAAATAACGAAAAATAGACAAGAAAACGAGAAAGAGATGAGACTAAAATCGGGTTGCAATGAAGTTCCCTCTGCAGGAAAGCGGGGCTGGCCGACTCTCCGCGCAACGATAAACGCCTTGCGCGAGGTCTCAACAGCGATCTAGCTAACTTGCGTACGGACGAAATATACGAGTCACCTAGTCGGGCGAGTCGCTCTCAAGAAAAGTACTCTCTCGCTCTCTCTCGTTTCCATGTATAAAAACACTAGCTTTACCAGCAAGTTATATATATGGAATATGTTACACATATAGGATAAAATGAAATGTTAAGATTATTTTACAGCTGAATACCAAAAGTAAGACGAAACGCGCAAGTGAGAAAACTATAACACGTTTCAATAAAGTTTCCTCTGCAGGACAGCGAGGTTGGCCGACTCTCCACGCCACGATAAACGCCTTATCGCTAGGGCTGAACGGCGATCTAGCCAACTTGCGTACGAACGGAATGTACGAGTAACCAAGTTAGACGAGTCGCTCTCAAGTAAAATCCTTCTCTCTCTCTCTCTCTCTCTCGCTCTCGTTTCTATAGCACTAGAATGATCGTCTAGCTAACAAGTTATTGAAGAAACTTATTAACTAAAAATAGAGTAATTACTAATTAAACGAATAACCAATAATGATTAGAATAATCCATAATTCGACAAAAATATTTACAAGAGATTAACGCTAAAATCAGCTTGCATACGACGAGTTAACTACAGAATCTAGTGGTTTCATGTGAAGGATTCAATTAAGTTCCGTACAAACGCTGAAAATCTGAGCCATTACCATAGGCACATCTACATAGAAGCGAGCATAATGATATTACGTAGACTAAGAAACTCTATCGAAAGTAGGCCAAGAAGCGGGGTGGTAATAATCGCCTCATTTTCAGGGGAAAAACGCTTCGAACGCGTTCCCTCACCTAATCGCGTGGTCCTCTGTGTATCACATCGCGCGGACAAATCAGAGCGCGCCATACCGATGCACTTGCATAGATCTAAGGCTCTGCATGTCGGGAAGCTACTCTGCGGAGTAAGGGGAATGAATACGTGTATGGTTGAGATAGACCACGGGGAAACTCTTATAATCAGGATAGGGTTTCATCCCTTCTTTTCTTTTACACGCTTGGCGACAAGAATTTTCGACGCTCAGAAGCCCTATAAAAGGCCGCGAAAATCGGCCGGCTACACAGTTTCACGGGGAGTAAAGGGCTAATCACTTGCCAGGCAGTCAATCAGTCGCCGGCAGTGAGTTCGACTTTTTCCAAGGCAGCTAGTAGTACTGTTTGCCGGGAAGTAAAGTAGTACAGTTCAATAGTTTTTCACCACGGCTCAATTTTCACAAAGTATAGTTTCAAGTAGTACAGAGTAAGAGTACAGTATTTATAATTATTAACGCGTGAAAAATCGGGAATATTGAGCGTGCAACATTCAACTACTCATGTAGTTTTATTTTAATAAATAATTATTAATACGCATCAACGTCTACGTTCGATTTTAAGTTTGTCCGACTACACCAGTCTACGTCTAACCAACGTTCAACAGCAAGAACCACGGCAACAAACAACCGTAAGTACAATTTTCAATTACCAATCAAAGTGAAATCTTGCTCAGCGTGAAATTGTCATTCAAGTCCCTCCCCATTATTCGCGAAGTGATTATCCCCAGCCTAGAACAAACACACTACAGCCCTATCCCGAGTAATTTACCGCGAGGTTAGACTCAAAAACGAGCTTGCGTCTTCGGTATTTTTTCGTCGGGTGTGGTAAAGGGAGAATTTTTTCTTCTTGACCAGAGCACGGAAAAGATACACCGAAACGTGAAATCTATGTTAAATTCGTGGGTTCGTAAGATAGGCCACGATTTTGACGTAACAACACATACTACTTACCCTGATGTGAAAATAACCAACGCTGACATACCCAATAGCACTGTTGTTCTAAACTTGATTGATTACATACAAAAATCCCTTGCACTCTCAATTGATGAAACTATTCACAAGAATATAGCAATGAATCCAACTCCAATTGTATACAAAATAGTTACTAGACGTCTAGATATCTTAAAACGAGCAAAATTCAGAAATGAAACTGTCATTATTTAAAATCTGATATTACAAATTTAGCTAGAATGTAAACTTTATCAAAAAGTCGCAAGCTGAACATCCCAAAAAGGCTAATTATACCACACATAAAATGAACTGCTTGTATTCATAAAATGTTGACGAAGCGTATCAAGAGTCCGATTTCTAATGTTAACGACAGTTTCTCTCTGAAATCATTAGTTTCGCACATTAGTTTACCTGCTTCATATATTTTAGTTTTATTAGATGTGTACTCGCTTTAAAGAAATGTTCTTTTACAATTGCTTCTAAATCGTCTGGAAAAAGAAGATTATTATTTGGAAAGGGCTCTGTCATTTCGGAATAAAAAAAATGAACCGAGATAATTATGTTTGCTACTTATTTTACCTTTGAAAATAAGATTTATAAAAAAATGTCCTGCCTTCCTATAGGCTCCAATTTTGTATAACAAAGTTATAGCTGATTCAGAAGAATGTTACATGTCAAAACTTTATTACACTCTGTTGGATAATCAGCTGGCGCACGGCGATCGATATTCGCCGTGCATCGACCTGTTGCTGCGGTGCAGCACGCTGAGTTCGTTTACGCTGGAGATAGCCGAAGCAGGCCTCGCAGAGCCAAGGCTGTAGCTCGCATGCATGCCGCGTTCAGCGAGAGGTTATCTCTCTCGCTTGACTTCGGCTTCGCTCACCGGCTATCTTAGACATTTGACTCCAGCGCTCAACGTCGATTTCGTATCTCGCAGCCATATTGAAAAATCAGGCCCTTTTTCGTGACAACCATAGGACAGCGCACGCATTTACGGGACTCTCACAATTTCATCTCTTTTCACCGGACCTTCTCAACCTCTGTGCTCACCAGGACTCAAAATCAACGGTAAGCGTTCACAGACATAATTTAGTATAATTCACTGTCGATGAGGAGTAAGGAGTTAATCGGTGCATCCTCATAAAGGTATCACCCTGTGGCGTGCTCTACAGCATAGGTTGCACCACGTTTTCAGATCACTTGTTGCGTACTCAATTAATATAATTGCGTGTGTTCTTATTAATTCACTGTGCTTTCCCCCCAATTGAACTTGCTGGGAAAGCACTGTGAATTTATTCTTCTCATTCTTGTGCATCCTCAAGCTATATCTGTAACGTGCTACGCAGTGCTGACTGCGTCACGCTGCTCATATCTCACTCACAGCACTCAAGCAATCCAATTGCTAGTGCTCTCACCTATTCACTGCAACTTCTCTCAGATATACCTGCTGAGAGCTTGCTGTTAATAAACGACACATTCTACGCACTCATTTCTCTCATTCCGTGGCATGCTCTGCAGCGTTGACTGTATCACGTTCACTGCACAAAGCATACCCAGCACACAATTATAATAATTGTGTGCTGCTCAAGGTTCATGGTTAAAATTCAATTCACTTTATTTTTGTAGTTATTTTTAACATTAATATTTTCTAAATTTGACATGTTTTTTTGTAATTATTGGAAGGTAGAATAAACCGCTTTCTCAATATACCATCTATGTGTCTGGTTTATTTTTCACCCTGTCTCAAGTGAGGTTACTTTATTTTTAATATATTCACAGATTCATTCAACCACGCTTGGACGGATTCTCAACACACTCCAATTGAATACAAAAGACATGTTGATGACGCAATTATCTCTTTATCATTTGATCAAATTCAATAAACTTCAACAATTTTCAATGCTTAGCATCCTAAACTACAATTTACTATTGAGAAAGAAAAAGATAAAAAATACCATTCCTGGATTTGTTATTAATTAGGGAAAATCATAACATTATCACAGAATGGTATCGTGACCATGGCAGGTTTATTAACTTTTTCTCGAATCACAAAAATAGGGATTATATACGTGCTAGTAGGTAGGGCATTAAAACTTTCACATTCACAGTTGTGGAGCAAAGACTTGAAACTCATAAATGACACATTACTCTTAACTTGTAATCATTCATGTTAGAAGATAGACTATTGCTACTATTCCCATCGCTCAAGAAAAAAATTAGAAACTTGACACAAGCAGAATTGTGAATTTTCCATACCGCGTTAATACGAAGAATTCACGGAAGAGGATAGCAAAGAGAAAGAGAGGTGGACGTAGTACCTATTGTAAACGAGCAAAGTCCAACGACATTTTTGGAACTGTCTAACGATATCTTTCTTACACTCACACGCGTACGAGTGTATAAAGTTGAACCTTGACTTATTTACTATACCTCCAACGCAGAAAAGTATAGAAGCATCATAGTGGATACATGACAAGCCTATGTCATCCCTCACGTATGACGGACCTCCTGCAATTTATCGTACCTGGCCACGGTGAAGAATACCTGGATCTGGCATACAATGTAAATGTAAAGGTTATATGAACAGGTGAATCAAAATCCTACGTAGCACCTGCTAATAACTTCCTACATAGCCTTTTCACCAGGTAGACATATATGTTAACCAGAAACTTGTGATATCGCCAAACAAGGAACATTCCTACAATGCATATATTGTGACGTTACTCAATTATGGACCGGCGGCTGAAAATTCTCACTTAACGATCGCACTATGGTACACTGATACCCCTGGCACGTTTTACACTCTACCAGGTTTACCACATCGAATAGTATTAATATCTGTCTGAATAATCGTAACATTTACACTGTGACGTTTTTAATCCGGATAACTCTCTACTGAATGGCGTAGATGTATGGTACGTTCAAAAACTATTTTTGTCTTGTGGAGACTCCTACTGCTGGTGTGATGCAGAGACTACACATTACCGAAGCTACATTACTAGTCCGTCGAGCTAAAGTTACACCCGGCGTACTGATAGTTCATGCGAAAATGCTTGCAAAGTTAACTGCAAACTATCGTGTATCACGGAAATTGTTTTTGTCAACAATATTACAGCGTTTGTATTAAAATTTCTGAAGAGGTCTGGAAAAAGAGTTTAAACGTAATGAAATTACTTTGATTTTTCACCTGACTGTCCCTGTTATGCCGGTACCGCGTAATTGGATTATTCGGTATTCGGTATAATATTAAAAAGTTATTATTTTCGGGATCGTTTGCCGATAAGGAGATGAATCTCGAGTTATTGATGAAAACACGAATTTATATAAAAGGAAGTATTTATTATAGGCAACGGTAACTTTCCGTTGTCTATTTAAAAGTCAAAGTAAGAAAGTACAATAAAAAGTTATTTCGAGTCTTTACGAGGAACCAACCCGTTCCATCTTCAGTCTAAATTCATTCTGTCTTTTCGTAAAGCAGTTGCTAACTGTCTTCACGAAAATCCTTTAGTTTGCGTTTTTAGTGTTAGCCTATCGTCGAACGCCAAGCGAGTCGCCTCATGCTGCGTCGGCGTTCCTGATGTCGATCGTACGATCGGGCATTGGACTTCGTTTCCTGTCTTGAACGAATTCCAATGTTCCTTTGCTATGGAATATTCCCGAATATATGAAATACGGAGTGGAATATTCCGCGACACAACATCTCCAACGCCCCAAAATATTTATCTAATGAATAAACATGTATACCATCTAAACGTATTGCTACCTACCATCATTATTAAGAATAATTAGGACCAAAGATTCGAAAAATCTATTTAATATTATAGTAGAATCGTCGGAAAAAAAAATATTTGGATATGAAGGGCCTAATCTGTTTATCGACGGTATCTACTATAGGAGAGGTGGAAGACTATTGAAAAAACAACCAGGTGAATATATAACCGCAGCAGCTGAGAAAAGGTTAGTTGGAAAGGAAACGCCGTAGTGAAATCATCTTTTACTCTTTTCGTAACCATAATGGATCACAATGACGGTATACTCGTGATCGACTGCTCCAAGGATCTCTGGCAACTCATCAAACAGGAGCTCGAGTACATCCCGAAGCCCCTACTGTTGAAAAATTGGTGAGCAAAAATATCTATTCTGTGGGACAAACTACCTGAGCACCTCAATAATGACCCCGATGTTTCCACGTACCTGCCGTGCCGTTTACATCACAATACACCAGGTTCTAGAACGCATATCGACGGTCCAGCACCAGCTCGCAGGTACTGTACAGGATGTAATTATAAATCATCAGTTCCGCGAAAATGAGACAGGCATTTCTTATATGTCTGGCAAGGTTTTAAAATAAACAAAACAGTTTTTATCAAATTTCAAGAATTACACCTGTTTTTACTTATTATAATTATTTTGGCTGGTTTTAAAGTTTTAAAAGATTTTATTTTTAATTAGTGTTAAATAGTGAAAAGCAAAACTTCGTATGTGTAGGGCCCAAATCTGTTTATCGCTGATAGGACACGACAGGACGCAAATCTTTTTACCGATGTCAGGCTACAATCTTCTTTTTCGATGGTAGGGCCCAATCTATGTATCACCTGCAGGACCCAATCTACTTATCAATAGCTGCACCAAATCTACACTACCGACCGTCGGTTAGTCGCTCTGTTTACCTGCTATCGGTAACATACCTCCTCTAGAATATTTACAATAGATGGCGTATCGGCAACAACCGCTAGTGCAGGGTCCAACAGATGTCGCACGTGTCGCCTTGGTAGCGCGTCAGTCGAGGGCTTAGGGTGGGGGACCAATCAGGTTCAGGGAGGAGGTAGGGGTAAGAAGGTAAGGGACCAATCACAAGCCAGCAGGGAGAGGGGAGGCCACGCTCACAAGTCTCGCGATTTTGGGACTATTTTACTTTCATATTTGAGTATATGAAACAAAATAAAAAATAACAACAGTAACTTCTAGCAAGGTGCCTGTGATACTTGTAACTGTTGTTTGTTTATTGTTGTGAACGGAACTATGAGACTGAATATAAAATTGCCATTTGCCAGAAAAATGTGTCCAGAATATAAAAATGTCAGGAATTTATTATCGCACGGTGCGAACCTCATGCAAATGTAATTTGTCATACGAACTCGTTCAATGAAAAATTACGAAACATATATGTGATATTGTTGATAGGTACGTATATGATTAATCCGTGGTCTATAGAGCTCATGAAAAATAAATAAAAATTCAAAGTGCCTCGTGTGTTGAAAACATTATAGACTGATTTAAATTCCAGTTTCTCATGCGGTCCACGCGAGGAATGAAATATTATCAATGCCCGATGGATGATGAATTATTAAAGAAACTAAAGTATATCAATGTTAATGAAATGTGATACTATATGCGAAAATAATAATTTATCAAAAAATAATAAGTTCAGAATTAAAACAAGAATAGATTTAAAAGCGAAACGACAGAGTTATAAATTTATTATTATATAGATTCCAAGAAAGAAAATTATTACAGGATTCGTTGCTCACGTGTAAGCCGGATGTGAAGCTACGAGTTGTCGAGCATTGAGAAATCACAGACATCCGTATTAGCCAGCTATGTCTAAAGTTGACTGTCCAACTCTCGCCGCTGCTGGCAAGTAATGTATAAATCTCGGATATGTTTTGGATAGAGGAAAAGATTTTGATGTGAAAACTTACCTATAAAACTGCTCTGCCATTATTTATCAACGAATTCCTCATTTTTCATTTATGTTGACTGTTTCGTTCTTATCTTTTCTTAGGAAACAGTGAAAGACAGAAATAAGCTTGACCGCTTATGCAAGGAATTAAGAAGGAGCAGGGAACGGCTGTATGCGATAGATGCTGTAGCTCAGCGTGAGCAATCGAACGTTACTACCCTGGAAATTCACGATCAAACAGAATCCAGTGAGGTGACAACTCGATTTTCAATTGTCAAAGCGCTCGTGATCCGAATAAATTGTTTTTTAAATGTGCAGCCGCTAAAAACTTCGATAAAATCATAAATCGTTACTTTTTCACTAAATACTTCAGGTTACATTTATAAAATTTCAAGAACCTCCACTGATTAGTTTCACAGATATATCAACCTGAAGAAAATTTATTTACACAATTTATTTTTCACATGGCTCGTCTTATAAAACAATACAGGAAAATACGAATTTTTTATTTCTTTTGTTACGCGAAAATTGAATGGTTCCCTCGTTAATTCATGATAAAAAAAACATTTTGCTCTTATAGATGACCGAAATTTACGATTAGACGACGTTTGAGAATTCCTCCTGGTGTTGTACGGAACCTGCAATATATTGAAAATTATGAAGCTTCACTTCACAACAGGGAAAATAAAACCAGAAACAAAGATGGTATATAGAGAAAGTGGTTTATTCTCCTTCCACTCTCCATTTACAAAATATGTCAAAACCAAATAGCATATATAAAAATAAATGCAATAAACTGAATTGAATTTGGTTTGAGAGACCAGCATACAATTATCTTAATTGTGCGCTGTCTTTTATTACATGAGAACCAGCAGACAATTATATTAATTTTGTACAATGTGCGCTTGAGAGTGAGCATGACGCAGCCAGTGCTGCGGAGCATGCCACGGAATGACATATGTGAGAGCTTATAAGATGTGACTTATTCCCAGTAAATTCTTTATAAAGCTATATGAGAAAATACAGGGAATAAGTGAGAGCACTTGCAGCTGTACTGCTTGAGTGCTGGAATGTGATATGAGACAGCGTGACACAGTCAGCGCTGTAGAGCACGACAAGTAAAATGATGAGGATGCACAACTGAGTAGAAAATATTCACAGTACTTTCCCAGCAGGTTTACTGAGAGAAATTACAGTGAATAGTAAGCACATGCGCAATTATATAATATTAATCGAGCCGGCAAAATATAGTGAGGAAAACGCGGTACAGCCCGTGCTGCAGCGCACGCCACAAAGTGAGACAATTATGTGGATGCACCGAGGAGATTATCACTCCTCATCGTCATTGAATTTATTAGAAATTATAACGGTGTACTCTTACCTGAGTTTTGAGTCCTGGTGAGCACGAAAAGCTGAGTAGATCCGATGAAAAGCGGTGAAAAGTCTGAGATGTCCAGAGGATATGTGCTGTCCTAGCGGGTTTTCACAGAAGTGTCAGATTTAAAAATATAACTGCACTTTACAAAAGCGTCGTTGAGCGCTGAGGTCAAATGAGTGAAATAGCCGGTGAGTGAAGCCGAAGTCAAGCGAGAGAGATAGCCTCTCGCTTAACGCAGCACGCCTGCGAGGCACAGCCTCGGCTCTGCGAGGCCCTGCCTCGGCCATCTCCGGCATGGCCGAGCGCAGCATGCTACACAGCAGCAACAGGTCGACGTACGGCGAATATCGATCGCCGAGCGCCAACTGATTATCCAACACAAGTTGTGTAAAAAAAATGTTACAAGGATAAGAAATGGAATAACAAACGATGCCTAACTTATCTAACGTAACGACGTTATATGTAGTGTGACCGATTTCTTACAATTTAATGTGGGATGGGTCAATAAGGCAAATTAAACACATGCACATAAAATAAAGAATAATTATGCTATTGTATTTATATTACAAATAACCGATAAAACTGAAAATAATAGAAAGTAAAAATAACTGACTCAAGAATAGAAGAGAACGTGGGGGATGGCAAAATGATAATGCTAATGAAAAAAGAGGGGAGCCAGGAGAAACAAAAGAAAATAATGAATGTTACGTCGAAGCACGGGCCTCGGAAAAACTTTTCGAGACCCCGGATCGACACGTATGTACGTGTAATCATGCCCTCGTCTCCTGAACTGATATGCGATACGTCCCCTTGCAGTCCCTCTCTGGATCGCGGCGCACACGAGTCATTTAAAACCATCGCGCGACGCGCTCTGGACGGGAAACAGCTCGGCGAAAAATAATATCTTCTCTCTTCATTCGCTTGAAGATGATATCATCATTGCCAGGCGAAAACAGAGAGGAGTCTAGTGGACTTTAAACAGGAATAAGCTGCCCTCCTCTTCTCCTGCACGGGATTTGCGAATCCTGTCCAGGCAAGGAGAACGACAATCTTCTCTCGACAATTAGAGCAGCAATCGCTTTTAGAAAAGCTTCGCGTAGGAGCATTGCAAATCACTTCATATACCAGGTCTATAAATATGAAACCGGAATTTGCCCATAGATGGCCCTAGCTGCCAATGTAGTTACCGTCAAATCGCGTCATTGGGGCTATTTCCTTATTGACATCTCTGATAAAGATTTTTAACTCACAACAATACAAGTTTCATATAACAGCATAGTTTGTAATAGCGTTGAACATGTCGAATTTTGTGCCTGGAAACTACGATTTGCGGACAGCATTGATTTTCTGCTACCAATTGAAGAAAACTGCTGCAGAATCGCATCGAATGCTTGTCAAAGCTTACGGTGAGCATGCTCTTGGTAAATCACAGTGCTTTGAGTGGGTTAAAAAATTCAAAAGTGGTGATTTTGACGTGAGAAACGAAGAACGTGGAAGACCACCGAAAAAGTTTGAAGACAGCGAATTGCAAGCATCGTTGGATGAGGATGACGCTCAAACGCAACAACAACTCGCGGATCAATTAAATGTGACACAGGAAGCCGTCTCCATACGTTTGAAAGCCATGGAAAAGATCCAGAAGATCGGAAAATGGGTTGCACATGAACTGAATGAAAGACAGCAGGAAAACCGAAAAACCACTTGCGAAATGCTGCTCGCCAGGTACAAAAGAAAGTCATTTCTCCATCGAATTGTGACTGGCGGTGAAAAGTGGATATATTTTGAGAATCCTAAGGTAAAAGATCATTGGTAACTCCAGGCGAACCATCGACATCGTCTGCAAGGCCAAATCGCTATGGACGGAAGAAGATGCTCTGTGTTTAGTGGGATCAGAAGGGTGTGATCTATTATGAGCTGTTAAAACCTGGCGAAACCGTTAATACTAAACGCTACCAACAACAAATGATCGATTTGAATCAAGCTTTGCGTGAAAAACGACCAGAATATTAAAAAAGGCAACACAAAGTGATTTTGCTTCATGATAATGCACTATCACACACAGCAAAACTAGTCAAGGAAACGATTAAGGCGTTTAGTTGGGAAATACTTTCGTATGCAGCTTACACACCAGACTTGGCTCCGTCCGATTAATACTCATTTGCATCGATGGAACACGCACTTGCTGAGCAGCGCTTTACTTCTTACGAAAATGTACGAAAATGGCTCGATGACTAGTTTGCCTTAAAAGAGCACAAGTTTTTTTGGCGTGGCATCCACAAATTGTCAGACAGGTGGGAAAAATGTATAGCTAGCGATGGGCAATACTTCGAATAAAATATTTTTTATCATTTTCATACAATAAACGTGTATTTTCTATACAAAAATTCCGGTTTCATATTTATAGACCTGGTAAACGTCCGGTATATAGTTTTGGACTCCGGGATCTATACCGCGGGTCTCTACCAAACGCCGAAAGTAGGGTTCACCGCATGTCAGTCCTCCGCATTAAAGACTTAAATACTAAAGACCATTATAAAGACAATATTATTAATTAAGCGTTATCTTTAAGTGCGTTATGAGTGAACCATAGACGATCGTGGTGCACACTACAAAAAGGAGTAAATAATTATGACATCGAAGAACTTGTAAGTATGAATGCGTGTGTATTAGTAAATTGTTCTTTTCACCATTTCTCGGTAATTTTCTTTTTGTTGTTTTCGTTGATTGCTATTATAGATTGTCGCCGATGATCGCCGTGCGGCCGCTCGTTGTTACTGGTATTGTGCTGCGCTCGACTGCCGTGCGTGCAGCCAAGGCAGCACTTCATGGACACGCTGATCAAGTAAGAGACAATCATCTATCGCTCCCTTGACGGCGGCGTCGCGCAACGACGCTTTCATGCAATTCAGCTATCTTATAATTTTTGCTACTCTCGTGAAAACTGCCAAGACAGCTACAACAGCATCTTCTCAGCTCGGACAATTTTTACTGCTTTCATCGGATCTACTCAACCCAAACGTGCTCAACAGGACTCAAATTAAACGGTGAAAAGGCATCTTGACAATTTACATAGATGCAATCAAGGTGAAGTGGACAAATTTGTGCATCCATGCAATTAATTAAATTGTACGTGCGGCTCATTCAGCTTGCTTTAAATTCATCTTTCGTCTGGTTATTTCACACCTGTCTTGAGTAAAAACTCATTTTCTTTCAATATCTTGCTCATCGTACAATACATCAGGCAAGGGAAATCGCAACATTTGGTCCTTCGAGCCAGATATTCGACTCTGGAACAGGAGAAGACTAGGGTCTTCCACCTTCGACGCTCATCTCGGCTCATCTCGACGTGGGACTTCGTGGCGAATCCACGCAGTCTCACCTCATCGGCTCATCCTCGAACTCATCGGTCAAACTGATTGGGGTAAAATACAACTCTGAGGAGTAGCTTCGTTGTTTTTTTCTTAGCAGAGTGTCAGGACAGTAATGTCTGAGCGCAACTCACCAGACAACGGGATGGCGCCCGGTGACCCTGATGAGAAGCGGACATTATTGGTCCCCGATGGCACCACCGCTGCGAATAGGACCCGATCACCAGCTCGCCTGGCAACCGAGCTGGTGCTGAAGGTTCAATCACAGCGCAATCGCATCGAAGCTCTGAAACACATATGCACTACGCTCGCCGACAAAGCTCGACCAACTATGCTGGCGTTGCTCGATACTCTGGTCGAACAAATCAACGAAGTCCGTGGGGACTTTTGCAGGGATCACGAGCTTTTGGAAAGCTCATGGCCGGCCTCCTACCTCGACCACGAGTATTTTGCACACAACCTGCAAATGACCGAGGTGAAGCTTACCTTAAATGGCAAAATATCAGTACGCCAAGCGATGGAGAAGCTGTCGCAATCAAGGGATCCTGCATCAACGTCAACTACACCAAGGTCACAGACAAAGCTGCCAGACATCAAGGTCCCGTCTTTCAAGGGCGAATACACTGGATGGCCAGCGTTTCGCGACTTATTCACCTCTCTTGTCATCTCTAACACCAGACTGACTGACGTGGAGCGTCTGATGTATCTGGGATTTGTCCTCACTGGCGAATCGTTTAATCTCGCATGGGACACTCTAACATCACGATACGAGAATAAGAGGTTATTGGTGCAGGAGCGCTTGGACATGCTCTTTCACGGGGATTGGTGGAAGATACTCATCGCAGACACATGGTTCTGTTCAACTCACCATATGCTCTACACACACAAAGGAGAAAGTCACGGTACTGGCCCACATACTCAAAACGATCACCACTCATTTACCATCATTTGAGTCACAAGCACGAACATGGTCTCACATTGTGAAATTGACGCTGGAGGATACGGACTTTCTCAAACCTCGGTCAATTGATATCATAATTGGTACAGATATTTACGGGCAGGTTATCAAGCTCAATATCATCAAGGGTACGCGATCATCGCCTTTCGCACAGTTATCAATATTTGGATATGTTATCACTGTACCAGTCAACTCATGCCAACCAGAAGCACTCACTGTTTATCATGCTGTCGTGCAGCACGATGATCAGGCATTACACGAGGTGCTCACAAAATGTTTTGTTCAAGAGGAGCCACCAAAGAACAAGGTCGATCAACATACACCAGAGGAGCAGGCTTGCGAAGATCATTTTCGCAACACGCATCAGCGTTATACTACTGGACGGTACATCGTTCGGCTTCCTCTCACTTTTCCGCATGCAAATCTGGGCAGCTCATACTTAAAAGCTCATCGGTGTTTACAACACATCAAACGGAAAATCTTAAAGGATGCTGAGTACGGTCACCGCTACGCTCAATTCATGGAAGAATATGAGCAACTTGGTCACATGGTGAAGGCTTCAACGTCTTCATCAAGAGAGACCTATAACTATCTGCCTCATCATGGTGTTCTCAGCACAGACAGAGTCACTACCAAATTAACAGTGATGTTCAACGGCTCTAGCTCTACCTCATTTGGACAGTCTCTCAATAACATCATGCACACTGGCCCAAACTTGTTGCTTAATATTTCGGATGTGCTCATTTGGATTCGTCACCACAAACACATCTTCGCCATTGACGTGACTAGAAAGTATTGTCAAATTCGAATTCATCGAGAAGACTGGAATCTTCAACGAATTTTATGGAAGGATGTTCAACTCAACCGTGTGCCATACCACCTAACAACTGTATCGTATGGTATAAAGGCTGCTCCTTTTCTAGCGGTTAGGACTCTCATTCAGCTCACCGAAGATGAAGGCCATCGCTTTCCACTTGCTATGCCGGGTATCACCTTTGGCAGGTACATGGATAACATTTTCGGAGGGGTGGATACCACTCAGCAGCTCATTGAAATTGCTCAACAGCTCAAAGACTTGTTCATGGCGGGCGGTTTTCCACTCGCCAAGTGGCACTCGTCGGACCTCAAGGTCCTTGCTAGTATCTCAATATCACCGTCAAGCTCATCTATCTCAATGGACGACTCGAAACCAATATTTTCGGTTTGACTTGGCTTTCTCACGAGGACGAGTTTACGTTCTTATCAAGGTTCAACTCAACTCAAGAACATTTCACTAAATGCCTCGTTCTTTCAGAGGTGGCTCAACTCTTTGTTCCACTCGGTTTTGTCTCACCGGTTGTGATCAGAGCCAAGATACTCTTGCAAAAGCTTTGGCTTCACAAGGTCAACTGGGATAATCCACTGCCATGCCAGGTCTCATCTCGTTGAATCGCCATCGGAGAAGATCTCACTTATCCGGCCGGAATCTCAATTCCTCGTTGGTTCAATACATGGAGCAACTCAACAGTGGAATTGCATGGTTTCTCTAATGCATCTCAATTAGTCATGGCTGCAGTGTCAACTCATTATCTACAGGAAAGGTGGCTTCACTGGTCTGCTCAAAAACCCGGGTGGCACCTGTCAAGACGCTTACCATACCACGGCTCGAACTGACAGCTGCGCTGTTACTTGCAAAATTGGTTGCATATGTTCAAGCCACGCTCAAGATCGAAATTTCATCATATTGTTCTTTTGGTAAACCGATTCCCCTGCATTGCGCTTGGCCGTTGGTTGATCGAACGAACTAAATAGCTGAATCTTGTGAGTAGTAAGGTTCCCCTGCATTACGCTTGGCCGCCCCTACTCACAGCGTGAGGGCATCTTACATTAACGGGTACCCGCGAATATTGCTGTAGCTACCCGTCTCTTGGGAGGTGAAGGAGTACGCGTGTCGCAAGACCTTGGGCACAGCATCCCGGCTTGCTGGACTGCGTGCGCTTGATTCGGAAGGTGTACCTACATGGGTGGCACCATGCTAGGACCAGTGGCTAACGAACCCATATCGCACGCTGACACCTCAGCATAACTCGAATATTGAGAAAGGAGTTTATTCGCTTCAGTGTCAGGAGTACAGGATGCGTTAGTTGGTTAACACTGCTAACCCCGTGTGTTACGCGAACAGAGAGCTTATAGCTAGAGAACCAAAACAATAACAAAGCCGAGAACGTCAGGTAGGCATACTCACATACCAGACGTGACAAGACTCGCGACTCTATGCTAATAATCCAAGACTAGAAACTCGCCCGGTAAACACCCAGCGATAAGCAATTCTCAAGAGGCGAAATTACCTATATCCGAACGTTACACGTAACATACGCACTAGTGAAACTATACCCAATAAGAAGCCGTCGTCCGATGATTATACGAGAGCCACCTGGTAATTCTCACGAATCTACCAAGGGAGGCCACGCATAAGGACGGGTACCAGCGGATAAATAAAAGTAGGAAAAGTATGCAAATTGTAGGACAAAACGTAGCCTGGCACGTCAATAATAAAAAAATCGTAGAAATTGAGTGTTAAGCTCCGTACGGGTGACATCGTTCATCGTACGAATATTAGAGAATCATCGATTAGAATAAACCGGAATTTGTTCCGCGTACGTGGACGTAACGAATCGGGAAAAGCCAACGGGATAACCACCGATTGTTATGAATTGAGGGACTAAAACATTATAATCCATAGCATAGATCGCTGATTCCACACATCGCGCGGTGACCGTCGAATGTCTCGCGACAAGTAAGTCGTCAACCCTACCACCTATTTTACCGACATACACCCAATTCTTACAGGTTAAGAAACACCTTCAAAGTACAAGAAGACCAATGATGAAAGAGTGATAAAACGCACGTCTACCACAAACACATGCGAAAACAATAACGAACATGAGGTCTCTAGAAAAAAAATAATAACAAATAAATAAATAAAATCACTACCGGTTTAAAACTCCGCCTCCAAATCCGGCCCAGCGCACGAATCCTTTCTGAACCGAAATCCTCATAAAACTCTATTCCCCAGTGGTAGGGGAGAGGAATTCACTCAGAATAACATAAACAACGCGAATTTGGCCAAGACTCAATAAAAATACGCGAAATCAACACGAGAGACATTCGAAAATAACATAACATCGTTAGCACATCAAGAGGACAAAAACGCGAAACGTTTCAATATATATACTTTCTATTGTTCATATATATATATATATATATATTTGTATCATTTACATCGAATAAACCTTTGGTCGCAATGACTAACGATACAGGTAATGGTTCCGGGGGGAACAATGATTTCACCTCCCTGAATGCTACCTTTGACCTCTCGCTTGTAACGGTATTTTACGTTATCATTTCCCTTGAAGGGTTTTGAGTTCGGACTCGAGCAGGGAGGAAATTAATTCAGACTTCAGTATCGGGTAAAAGTAGGTTTTATTGACAATTATTATTATTTATCCATATGAAAATATTGATTATTAGACTCCTTTTCTTTGTTAATCCTGAGGATTATGCACTGTACAAAACTTTAACCGGGCTCTCCTACGCCTATATAATCGTGTCCGCAAAAATAGGGGTTTTTATATGAATTAAAATATTTCCCTAGATGATATCGCAGTTTCTCTATTTTCTACGCCAGGCATGAGAGAGTGTTTAGCCTACCGGGCTTGCCATCTATGTTGGCTCTGTTATTACTCCTCGCCTACCCTATATCTATATCTATTTGATCGTGGTGGGGACGAAGCTCGCGCTTTGGCTCTCCTGGCTATACTACTTATTTGCTACCCCCGTCACTGCTACGGTGGAGCCGTCAGTGAGATGCATTTTATGTGCATCGGTGCATTTAAACGATGACAGGAGTGTCCCTATCTAATTTTTAGAGGGGGGTTCTATTGATTTAATATATCTTTTTATGAAACTATTATGTTCCTTTCTATTTGTGAGCTCTTGGTGACTCTGATGTTGGACGTCTTGAAGATGTGTTTCTAGACGGCCTCAGTGGTTGGATGCCGAAAAGGTTCGTCTTCGTAGGCTTCAGAAGTATCTGGGCCTGGTCCTTGGAGTACTGCTGTTGGTAGGCTCCTCCTTTGGTTGGCTCCGTGGTCCTTCTTTGGCTGGTTTGCAGGTCTTCCTTCTATTCGCTGGCTGGTCTTTGATGTCTGGTTGGAATCTGTGAACAAAATGCTTCCTGATCGTCGCATTTCGCGTTCTTTTATACTGGCTTTTCCCACTCTTCTTCCTTGTTCTCAGTATATCTATATTTGGTAGTCGTCCTGTAGCCCATCTCCTGTAGACCATTTCTTGTTAATCCATACTTCTGATGATCGTATTTAACGTATCCCTTGTGAATTTCTTTTTGTACATATTTTGATACTATAGGAGTACGTGTGATTGCTGTTGAATTTCCTGGAATTTCTATCTTTCGTAGTGTTGGTTGTATGTACTACAGGTCCCTCTGGCTGTGTGTGTGGGGCGTACTATGGTTCGCTACTCTATGTTTATATTTTATTGTGTGTGATCCTGGTGCTTCGCTGTGTGTGTGTGGTGTTCTAGTATTGATTGGATGAGACGTACTATTCGTCTCACGCTTTTGATGACCACTATGTCGAGTATGGTGGAAAATTTATCTCTTCAAAATAGAATTGTTAATATTCCCCTATTCGACGGCACCGGAGCCGACGTGCCCCTGAAGGATTTTCTTCGAGACATTAGGAACTGGAGCACGTTTGTTCCTCCTGCTTCCGAACACGAATTTGTGAGCGCTATAATCTCGCAACTACGGGGTGACGCGTGAAACTGCGTTTACGGTCGGACCATAAACACAGTTTCAGAATTAATCACGGCATTAAGATCACGTTCAGCTCGCGGAAAAAATTTCGACTATTATTTGGGAGAACTCTCGCACGCGCGTATGAAGTAGAACGAGACAGTCGGTAAGTTTTACTATTGGATGCGAATATTGGTTAGCGATGGGCGCAACGCTTGGAGAAACGCTTAAAATTGCCATCCGTGCATATATAGATGCGTAAACTCACTCACATAAGCAACGCGGTAGACATCCGATAACCAAAGACCCTGGAGGACACGTTTAAGTTAGCGGAGAGGCTCGCTATTCGAGCAGAGAACAGGCACGCTGGCGTAAACGATTCCCCGCGGCAAAAATCAACCGAGCCATTAGTACTTTTTGCTAGGGATGACGCGAAATGTAATCAATCTCGCTCTCCTTCACCTTCATACTCATCCGGCGGGCATATTAAAATCAGGAACATCTTACAAAGAGCGAGAATCGAGTTCTCGTAACGGAGTATGAGTTACGTTACTGCTGCCTGCGGTGCACAGGCTACAGTTGCTGCCCGTGGAACAGAGCAGCGAAATGAGAAGGAGGAATCGGAGACGATTGTTCACACCACTATTGCTGTGCGAGAGTGGCGGGATGTGCGTGTTGCCTGTGGAATCGCTGGGATCTTCATGTGGCGCGAGCAGCCCGGAACTCTTCACCTATCCCCTCTTCAAATAGCCGTACACAAAATTCGTCCGAGCATTTAAACTCGCAACCGGCTCACCTCGGCAAACCGATGGCGAGCCAGCAGGAAGCGAATGAGTCAAAAAAGCCGAAGGCATCTGTAAAATTCCTGTCAATTCCCGAGTAGTGATTTCTCGTGGTGTCGAGGAAGGAGAGGTCGAATCTCCGGTGGTAAAAATGTCGGCTCTTGAGCTCATTAATGGCTCTGACAATTTTCAATGTGATACGGGATCTGACCTTAATTTTATCAAGTTATCCGCGATCCATGAGGAGGTCCAGAGCGCGAGTACAAAATTCGAAGGTTCAACTAAATCGAAGGCTTCTACTCTTGGCACAGTGCAAATGCACTTCATATTTCATGTTGTAAGAGAATTTCTCACGCAAAGCAATGGAGTGTTGGGAAAACCTTACATGTGTCAGAAAAAGGCAGAGGTTTCTTTTCATCATGAAACACTCGTAACCTTAATTGACCCCAACCGTCCAAAACCCATCCTCCGGCCGAAGGAGAAATTTATACAGAATGGCGTCTTAGGTACATCTGTCTACTATGAATTGTTATCTGTCGGCAGGGTATCTACCATGTGTCGATGCACCGAATAGCCTATTTTTAGGAAATGCTCTTGTCAGCCAGAAGAATGGCATTTGCCACGTATTGGTTGTAAACACTGGAGACGAAGACATGGAACTTTTATGGTAGTACCGCCGGTGAGCTGCAGCCCTTCGAGTACTGTCGCTTGGACTCGGGTTACACGTCGGACGAAAACGACTCCTCAGAGCATGGAGCGCCGCAACCGTCGGATCTCCCTGAACGATTTAAATTGCCAGGGGATAGATTACCCTGTACGGACCGGGTTTGTCATCGGATTCTCACGGTAGACGAATTACCGGTCTACACTCGACAATATCGGTTTCCTATAATATTATCCATCGGAATGAAGTATAGACCCAAGTTCGAATGAAACTCGATAACCAGGTGATAGAAGAGTTTCAATCTCCGTATAATTCTCCTGTATGGATAGTTCCTAAGAAGGTGGATTCTCAAGGTCAACCTCGTATGCGTATGGTGATTGATTTTCGCAAACTCAATGAGAAGGCAATCTCCGACGCAAATCCCTTACCGAACATAACGGATATTCTCGATCAGCTGGGAGAAGCCCAGTACTTTTCACCATTTGATTTAGCAAGCGGCTTTCAGCAGATTCCTATGCATCCAGAGGATCGCAAGAAAACCGCATTCTCACGCCTAATGATCACTTCGAATATGTTTGTATGCCAGAAGACCTTAAGAACGCGCCAGCAGCCTTCCAACGTCTCATGGATAATGTGCTGCGGGGTCTCCAGGGTACAGAATTATTTGTATACCTAGATGATATCGTGGTATTCGCCAGGACGTTGGAAGAGTACGAAAAAAAGGTACTACGCCTCATGCGTAAATTGGAGGATGCGAAACTCGTACTTGAGCCAGATAAGTGCGAATTTTTGAGAAAGGAAGTCGGTTATCTGAGTTACATAATCGGCCGTGACGGATTAAGGCCTGATCCAAAGAAATTATTGTTTAAAAAAAAAAATGTCGAAAACCGAAAAATAAGAAAAACGTGCGACAATTTCTAGCTCACACTGGTTATTATCGACGTTTTTTTCCCGATTTTTCGAAGATCGCGACACCTTTACCAAATTTGACAAAGAAGAACGCGTCTTTCAGGTGAACCAGGGCAGCGCGCCGGAGCTTCCAATATCTTCGCAAGCTCCTCTGCAGACAACCTGTTTTGCAGTATCCCGACTTCGGTCGTCCTTTCATTCTCACTACCGATAACTCTGACGTAGCCGTCGGGGCTGTGCTCAGTTAAGAGCAGGATAGGCTAGATCGATCCATCGCTAATTTTTCAAAAATTCACAGCCCTGCTGAGTGCAAGTACGGCATCACGGAAAAGAAATGCTTGGCCGCGGTGAAAGCTCTAGAAATTTTTTAACCATATTTGTATGGGCAAAAATTTAAATTGGTCACGGACAACGAGCCTCTTAAGTGAATCGATTCGATGAAGGATCCTGGTAAGACGCTGATACGTTAGCGATTGAAATTAAGAAATTATAGTTATGAATTTCTGTACAAGCCTGGTCATTTGAATACGAACGCGGATGCTCTTTCAGGCAACCCGATGGTTACAGACAAGAGTACCGCTTCCAGTGATTCAGAGTCATCTTCATGTACCAGCGAAATAGACTCTGATGAGAAATGCCTTAAAGTTTTGAGACCAGTACGATCGGTAGCACGTGGTGTGGGCCGGCCGAGATTAAATTTTGACCCACTAAGCGCGCCCACAGCAGAACAAACGGGATATTTAATAAAGAAAGCCCTCAAGAAGGCTGTACAAGCAGACACAAGCGCGATCGCCACGCGTACGAGATCAAAGGTAGGGGAATCACATATGGTCGAGCACGAGGACCCAAGTACGAGTTCCGAACCGTCAGGGTTCCCATACATCGACTGCATCGTAGCATGCTTCGCGCACCTCTCCTTTCCATCAAGCGGCAACTAGCAACAGGAAAGGCTCCTGTAGGAATTGCTGGACGAGAGCTCGAGTCCTGACGCTCGCTGCCTCACGACAGCGGCATCGCGGTTGCAATGACAAACCCTGCGGCCAACGACTCGGACGAAGCCACGTCGGAGGTGGAGCATATCAGTGATCGGCCAGTAGTACTTGGCTGCCTACAGGACTATTTTCAACATTTTTAAAGATCCCTCAGGGAGTTGGAGGAAAAATTCCAAGCGGGAAAAATGCTTCAAGTAGATGAGGAATGTGAGGCGAATTTAATAGATGGATGATCAGAAGGTGTTAAAGTCGATGAAAAAACGTGTGATTTACTCATCGATTTAGTCACATTGTTGGATAAACAGCTGGCGCACGGCGATCGATATTCGCCGTGCGTCGACCTGTGGCTGTGGTCTAGCACGCTGCGTTCAGTTCGGCCGGAGATAGCCGAGGCAGGGCTTCGCGGAGCCGAGGCTGTGCCTCGCAGGCATGCCGCATTAAGCGAGAGGATATCTCTTTCGCTTGACTTCGGCTTCGCTCACCGGCTATCTCTCTCATTTGACTTCAGCGCCCAACGACGCTTTCGTATCCCGCAGCCATGTTGAAAATTTAGACCCTTTTTTGAAACATCCACGGAACAGGACACGCATTTTCTGGACTCTCGGACCCTTTGTCACTGAATTCACCGGACTTGCTCAACATTTCTTGCTCACCAGGACTCAGAACTCAGGTAAGAGTACACCGTCATAGTTCTGTGCAATTCACTGGCGGTGAGGAGTAAAAAATAAGTCGGAACATCAACGTAATTGTCTCATTTTGTGGCGTGCGCTGCAGCACGGTCTGCACCACGTTTTCCTCATTCTATCTTGCCTGCTTGATTAATATAATTACGCATGTGCTTTATATTCACTGTAGTTTCCCCCAGTGAATCTGCTGGGAAAATGCTGTGAATATTCTCTACTCAATTGTTTATCCTCATTATTTTACTTGTCATGCTCTGCAGCGCTGACCATGTAACGCTGTCTCATATATCATTCCAGAACTCAAGCAGTACAACTGCAAGTGCTCTCACTTATTCCCTGTATTTTCTCATATAGTTGTATAAAGAGTTTACTGGGAATAAGGGAGATTCCATACGCACTCATAGTTCTCACTCCGTGGCATGCTCCGCAGCACTGGTTGCGTCACGCTCACGCTCAAGCGCACATAGCACGCAATTAATATAATTGTGCGCTGGATTCTCAACGTAAATTCAAGTCAATTTATTTTGTATACAATTTGTCAATTTATTTTGTATACAATTTGTCAATTTATTTTGTATACAATTTGTCAATTTATTTGAGTTATGGTGCATTTATTTTTATATCATTTTTGTATTCTTTCTAAATTTAACCTGGTTCTGTATTTATTCTTCACTTTTATATTTTTTCCAAATTATACTTAAATTATATTTTGTATACCACATGATGGAAGGTAGAATAAACCGCTTGCTCAATATAACAACGATGTGTCTGGTTTATTTATCACCTTGTCTCGAGTGAGGTTTCATGTTCTCTCAATACATTCACAGATCGGTCAATCTACATCGGACGGAATCTCAACACACATGTAACGACAAAGAAGGTGATGTAGAGCTCGAACGACGTATCAGTATACTCTCTGACCGCATGCAAGTTGTCACAGAGAGTGAGTTGAGCAAGGCTAATGAGCGAGAGAGAGACGGCGCTAGAGATGTGGCGAGTAAGACTCCCGCTCCCCCACCTGTGGCTGACACAATGCTTGCTGGGCCTCAGTACTCGTGGCTCTCGTTGCCTCCGCCGATTTAACGGCATACTGCTAGGTCTACTCCGCTTTCCCTACTGCCTCCTTTGTTTTGCGTACGCGAAGATCAAGGAGGAACGATGTACCGAGGACCGAGGCTTCTAGCCTCTGTCATGCTCCTCGACTGCCCCCCCCCCCTTCCCTCAGCGATAATGTCACTCGCGACCATCATGTCCCGTGCTATCAGCCAGGGTATTAATTGTCCCGGAGAAATATGTGTAGTAGTTGACTCAGACTCTCTTGCTATGCCTATGCAGGACGATGCTAAGTCAATAGATGTACCTTTCAAAGGTAACGCCCACGCGAGTGGCAGTACCAGCGATGTTGCAAAGAACGCGGTTACTAGCACTCGAGAGAATTGAACTTATAAACGTGGTAATCACGTCCACTTCATCCCTATGGATGGAGAATTAACGGGCCCGATAGGAAGACTTTTGGCCGATTTAGGACTAATAAATACCTCGGCCATAAAAGCCAGGGACCTCGTAACGGGGAAAATCGCAATTACGCCCAACGGTAAATACAATATTCACAGCATGGTCGTAAAAGAAAAATATTATGACAAAACGTCAAAAGAAGAAGTATATTCTTGTTTGGAAAAAATGAACAACATCCAGCAACATCAACACGAACGCACTATTCCAATTTCTAGGTCTGGGAATATTACGGACTAACTGCCCAGCAACGATTTCATTACAATGATACAAAAGCTGTTCAAACGTGCTGATATCTTTGTAACCATGTGATATGGCAAGATTATACTACCCCCTCAGGAACGGAGGCGTGGTATTTATCATCAGGAAATATCACGAAAGCCTAATAGGTAGACATAAATGAGTGACGAAGACTTATAGCAAAATTCGCGAACGATTTTATTGACCTTCGCTACGAAACGAAGTTCAAAATTATATGCGTTCTTGCAAGGGTTACCAGGGACAGAAACTGGTTCGCTCTAAGGTCCATAAACCGATGCTAATCACGGACTCGTCAACTGACGTATTCGACAACATTTCTCTCGATACCATGGGGCCCCTCTCCACTACCCCGCATGGGAATAAGCATTTATTCACCATGCAGGACAACATATCAAAATACTGCCTGGATGAAGCTATACCGGACCTGAAGGTCACGACAATTGCCGAGGCCGTGACGCGTTGTTTAATTAGTCAATTCGGTGCCCCTCGGGCTATTCTTATGGAACAAGGAGCTTTGTTCTCTAGTAATCTATTGATCCAACTGTCTCGAATTTTTCATATACAACAATTAACCACGTCTGTTTATCGTCCCCAGACAAACGGTCCACTGGAGCGCAGCCACATAGTGTTGACAGAATACGTAAAGCATTATGCGAATGCCTACGACGATTGGGATCGTTTATTGCCTTTTGCACAGCTCTCGTACAACACGCGTGTCTACGAGGCGACGAACTTTACACCGTACGAGCTTGTCTACGAGGCGACGAACTTTACACCGTACGAGCTTGTCTACGGGCGACTGCCTCGATTACCGAGCCTGTACCTCGTAGATGTAAAGCTACAGACCTATAACTCATTTTTGGCTGAACTTATTGGACGAATATCGGAGATTCGTGAAATGGCGGGAAATAATTTGATTAATTATTATTATTAATTAAAGCAAAGAAGAATTCTAAAATCCGTTACCATAAGATCGTGCGCCCATTCCAAGGGAAGGTAGGTGACCGGGCGTATGTCCTGAAGGAACCAAAAAAGGGAAAATTCGATGCAAATTACACTGGACCGTTCGCCATTGTTCAGCTCTCGGACAAGCATGATGTTGTCTTGGAGGCGGACAATCCGATGCGGATTTGTAAACATATCGACAAGATAAAATTGGCATATTCAAAAAAAAATCCAAAGAAAAGGGGAGAGAGTGGATATTATAGACATACTGAGAGTACTGAATGCATATATATATATATATATATATGGTATATGTGTATGTATTTAATACAATAGAGATAAATATATGTGTTGTGACAGGATATTTTTGGTTGCCTGTCACAAAACCGGGCAGAGCGGGGTTGACAGGTGTGGACCTCCTCGTTCGGACAAGTGTCCTCCCCCGAGGTGATCCAACAGGAAAATGATATTGCGAGCGGTGGCAAGAAATATCAATTTCGTGTTTTTTTGTTGTTGATAATACTCCCGAGTGAGCGGCGTCCTCAGCGCTGTATGTCAATCATCAATAAGAAGGTCAGCAGCGGGGTTGGGAAAGAAACAGTTTTGGCGGCGAGGGGAGAGCTTTCTAGTCTCAGCATGCGTCATGGCGGTCCTTTAGCCCATTTCCTGCAGCCCACCGGTAGCCTTGGTCCTTTTTAAAATTCGTCATTCATCTTTAACGTTGGTTTTTAATTCTCACTGGTCTCAGATGGCGCTCCCTTATTCGTGCTTTTATTGACTTGATTTATTTATTTTATTTATTGGTTTGGTTTATTGGATTTATTAATTATCACCTCGACAGCCCGAACCATCCACTCTACCTTGAACAGTTATAGCTAGCCTGGGCTGAGTCTGGTTGCAACCATCGTGATTTTCCTCCTGGCGCGTAAGCGCCTGGCGCCCAGCTCGAAAGAGCCAAAAATAAAGGGAGGAAAAGTAATCCGACCACCTATAGGTAACGCGTGGTAAGTTAGGACAAAATTTACGTTACAATATATATATAGGATTTGAACACAAATGAAACATTTTTTTATTTTAATCACCATGACGATTTTCGACGGCCACAACTAAGCCACTTAGTGGCCTAAGCAGAAGGCCACCGTGGCACGCAAGGTGCTCAACCACATGTTGTTGGATAAAGGGCTATCGCTGTAGAGCACCACTTATGTAAGCCGCGGTAATCCCTTCAACACAACCACACGGAAACACTTCGGTGAATTCCGCGAGGAGACGCTGGAGCGTGAAATTCGCGATATTCACGAACCAGTGCTCAGTAAAGCGCCGCACCAATCGCGGCTCGCGACGGATAAATACGTGGGCCGTTGTGCGCACTTAAGCCAAAAGAACATGTCTACGGGAACCCATTTTCAAAAAATCGCGAAATAACGATACTACACTGATCGGATGAGAGTTGTAGAACGTTTGAACGTTGAATAATGCAAGAACTTCGGTTTCACACAATTTTATACTTTAACCCGAATATCCCCACTACCCTCTATATATTTTGACTTACCTACAAACACCGAAAGCAAAGAAAAATTTGAAGGATAGCAACCTTGAGCCCTGTACAGTGTCAGAGCGCCTTCACGGGGTTGACGTACACGCCGGCATGTACTATTTCTTAAGGATAATTTATTTCGTACCACCTCTTGGAAAGGCTGTAAACATGAACCCATGCACTCCTACCGTTTTCTCTAATAAGCTGCATTGTCTAAACAGACATTCTTACAACGATAAGTCCGCTTCAGTGTCAACTAGCGTAGGCACCTACTATTTCTTAAACATGTTTTATTTCGTACTATCACTTTGGGGAGACTGTAAACATGAAGCGCTACACTCCTTCCGTTTTCTCTAAGAAAGCTGCAATCTCTAAACAGACATTCTTAATTTACATTTATATATGCACTTTTAATATCTATTTACAATACGGTAAATACGAAGCGTCTGCCATTTTTATACTAGAATGGATTGGCAAAATAGGTAGTCTTCATTTACATTTATATAGAAAATCTGTAACACGCGTATACAAGACAATAAACTCTAATTCTACGACTGGTTTTCTATCAAAGGCTGTATTGACAAAATACACAACATTTACATATTAAAATATACGCTCGTGAAAGTGGACTAGCTTTTTTACATAATTATATTCAATATACTTCCTTATAAGAAATTATTTTTCAAAAATATATTACAAGAAATTTTTCGTTCTTGCTACTCTTTTTACGTATACATATATTTATATTCATATTTACTCATTCAAACTGGTATATCAGTCAAACGTCTTTGTGTCATTGTCAACCACGCTTTACTGCAACGGCAACGATAGTTACCAGACTTTGGTGGAAAACTGAAAACCCCAGGCGTGATGTAATAAATTATGTTCAAATCTACAAATGCCTGCTATTGAATTTGTATATTATCAATATAATGCGGCGCCTGTTTATACCTATTTACAGCTGACCGCGCTGACCCACAATCATAGGTACTCTATCGCACAGCTAGACACACAATACGAAAATTCGGTATTTATTCTTATACGTATAACGTTTAAGTGTTTTCCATCTACAGTAGACTCATAAAAATGCAAAGTTCTTTCAACTATCACTGAAACATAACTGCATCAGGCCAGGGGCTGCTATAATGTTTCAAATTTTACTCCGTGAAATATCTATTTGTAATGAAATAAACAATTTTTACACTACAATAATTTGTAGTATACAGAAGCATAGCTTCTCTATATACTGTTCTAAGGTTACGTTGGTGGAGTAAATGGTTTCCTCCACCATTCCCACACATGAGACGATTCACACCTGTCTATAAAAATATTTGTAGAGCGGATCGGGTAGCAGTCTGGCCCGTGACAAGCTACGAAATACAGTTATCGTCGCTAGATTCCCGATCATTTATCCATTTTTCCGTGTCGCTCTATTGTATTTATATCAACCATGGAACGTTTCGAAGCAACAACGATGCTTGCTACAACATACAATTTGAACTACGCGGAAACAAAGAAAGATAACCCTGGTTCTTCAGGTACGCGCAAACGGTGACGTTACATCGGCCGTTAAGCTGCAACTTAATAACTCATCGGGTGACATCGCCTTTGAATCTACAAAGTGGAGTAAACTACAAGATGCTTTGACCGAAATAGCATCATATTTCGGGGACTGTACGCATTATGGCTGGAAAGCTGATCAAGGCATTCGTAAAACACTCAATATCGATGACTGCAAGATTCACTTCACGTCTTTGTTTGGCTCAATATCCATTGTTTTCGACCAACACACGGACGAGGTGGTCGCTGAGGATGTCAACCTTAACGATGAAAATACGCACGTAGAACCACCATCATAGAAGAAGAAGAAGAAGAAGAAGAAGAAGAAGAAGAAGAAGAAGAAGAAGAAGAAGAAGAAGAAACATCTATTCACCGACTATAGTGATGCGAAAGAAATCTTTTGACGGACTATGCGTCGTAACACCGTGTGTCGAGGAGCGCTTCAGACGGTTCCAGCACTATGCCGTTTATGTGAAAAACTGTATCGATGTTCTATGTCCTGAATATATACTTATACATGTTCCCGCTAAAGAGCTACCCGGGAATGTGGACCAATTGCGAATTAAAGCCTTTTTAACACAGAATAGGTATAATCTGTATGAGGCTGTACGCCATCGAGTCAATCCCTCATTCCTTGAACATTTCGACATATTGCTTCTAGAGTTGAAGGTACTCGTATTTTGTGTTTCGTTGATAACACAAGAAGTGAAAAAATGAATCACATACATTTCTCTGGTAGCTTCAAAACCATTCGAAGAATGACCGGAGAACGATTATAGGAGGTTACTCAATAATTAATTTTTCATAATTCACACGATAACACATACTTATGAAGATTATGATTAATTTTACGAGTTGTAGATGCTGAGATAAATATTCCGTTACTTTTTTAAATACCCGCTGCCGTGTCTCGTCGATAACCCCATGTCTCGTCTCAGTATACTCGTAAATTGAAATTATTAATATTTAATTGTATAATACTCTCATCAATAAAACATGTATGATATTTAAACGTGTTTTTTTACTCAGCATTTTTATTAATAGTTGCTTTGAAAATTTTGAAAAAATTAATTTAAACTGACACACGCTGCTCATAAGCTTATGAGCAGGCGAGCGTGTATCTATATATACTACTGTGTTCAGAATGTAAGGTGAATTTTGTTTTAAAAATAAAAATTTTCATTTATTCTTCCAAATCGATTTCGTCCCCCTCAAAATAATCCCCCCTAGCTACAATACACTTATGCCAACGTTTTTTCCAATCTTTGAAGCATGCTAAAAAGTCGTTCTCAGGTATAGCCTTCAATGCGCGTAGCGATTCACGTTTGATCTCTTCAATCGACTCAAAACGATTTCCCCGGAGTGGTCTCTTGAGCTTTGGGAACAGCCAGAAGTCACACGGTGCTAAATCAGGCGAATACGGTGGTTGTGGAGCGACATAAGTGTAGTTTTTGGCGAAAAACTCACGAAGAGCCAAACGCGAATTTTGGCACCAAACGCGATTTGACTCTTCTGAGGCACAAATGATCCTTCAAAATTGCTTGCACTGATCCAATTGGTATTGCAAGCATGTCGGCAAGGTCTCGAATTGTTAATCGACGATTTTCGAGCACCAATTCCTCGATGTGTTGCTCATCAATTGACGTCGATGGTCGTCCAGAGCGTTCCAAATCATCAACACGTTCCCTGCCTTCTTGGAAGTCTTTGTACCACTTGTAAACATTTTTCTGTAACATAGTCTCTTCACCGAAGGCCTTTTGTAACATTCGATACGTTTCAGCGGCAGAAATTTCATTCCGCAAGCAAAATTCAATAGCACTTCTTTGCTCAACAAAATTCGACATCGTAAAAATCGCCAAATTCACTTTTCTTTGTTCACAAAACCAAGCGTAAACTAAAAACTAATGATGATTTTGACATGTAATTTGTCACAGATGTCACTAACAGTCCTACCAACTTGAAAAAAAATTCATTTGTCCGATTCGGTTAACGCGGGAAGTTTAAATTAAAAATTCACCTTACTTTTTGAACACAGTAAGCTGAACCGCGCCCGCGCACATGTCTAATAAGCTAATTACGACGTGTGGGACCGCGCCGCCACCCCAGCCCGGGTGGGTAAGAAGCTTATTGTGTATTTGGTGTTTGCGACTTTGCATCGCGTTCCTCTACGATATTCATCGCCATCATTATTATCATTATCAATAGAATCGTGGATTTGTCACGCTTCATAAGTAAAAATAACGGATGTACGCTGGAAACACATGTGGACGTCGCAGATTTGTGGCCCCCCAGGATATGGGGAAACAGTTTTCGTGAGAAAATTTCTAAAGTTTCACAATTCAATGACTAACGTTGAATTTGACCGAATTATATTTTAATATGGAGAATCTCTCGATTCTGATATCGCTGCTCTGAATAACACATGTGAACAATAACCATCGTCATCATTAATTACTAAGACCAGCAGTAATAAAAAATCCAAAATCCCAAAAATTGAATTTAACGAGGGTCTACCGCAACAGGAGGATTATTCAAGCGATAATAACTTGAAAAAATTGGTTATCATCGATGATTTAATGCGCGAATCCTTAAATAATACATTTGCCGACCTTTTCACAAAGGGTAGCTATCATAAAAATAGTAGCGTGATTTTTATCACACAATACATTTTCTATCAGGTGCATGAACAACGCGATATATTATTAAACGACAATCATATGATGATATTTAAAAACCTACGTGATCGAGCATAAATTACACATCTAGCGAGACAAGTACACCCCGAGAATCCACGATTTCTAACTGAGTCTGTTGGATAATCAGCTGGGGCACAGCGATCGATATTCGCCGTGCGTCGACCTGTTGCTGTGCTCGAGCACGCAGCATTTGGTTGGGCGGAGATAGCCGAGGCAGGGCTTCGCGGGGCCGAGGTTGTGCCTCGTAGGCATGGCGCGTCGAGCGAGAGGATGTCTCTCTCGCTTGATTTCGGCTTTGCTCACCGGCCATCTCTCTCAATTGACTTCAGCGCCCAACGACGCTTTCATATTCCACAGCCATATTGGAAATTTTGACACTTACGTGAAAACCCGCACGGAACAGCGCACGCATTTGGAAGGCTCAGACAATTTTTACTTTTCTCAACCGGATCATCTCAACCTTTTTTACTCAACAGGACTCAAAATCAGGTACGAGTGCATTGTTATAATTTACCATACATTCAATGGCAATGAGGAGTTGGATTCTCATCGGTACATCAACGTTTTTTGGTCTCACTTTATGGCGGGCATCGCAGCACATGTCGCGCCACATTTCCTCTCAGCTTAATTTGCCGGTATAATTAATATAATTATGCATGTGTTCTATATTCGCTGTACTTTCCCCCAGGACATCTGCTGGGAGAGTACAGCGACTATACACTGCTCATTTTGTGCATCCACATTATATGTTGTATTGTGCTATGCAGTGCTGCCTGCATAGCTTGTCTCATGCATGCAGAGCACTCAAGCAATTTCAATTGCAAGTGCTCTCACTTGTTCACTGCAACCTTTCTTCATTAAGCTGCTGAGAGCTTGCTGTGAATTGTTATAACGCCTTACGCACTCATTCTCTCTAGCGTAGCGTGCTACGCAGCACTGACTGCTGCACGCACACCACTCTCTATGCTCTCAGCGAGCTCACCGCTCTCATCACAATGCAGCACAATTAATATTATTGTGGGCTGCAACATCTCAAAACAAATTTCATTTCCAAAATTAAAGTCAGTTTTCAATTCTCAGATTTTTGGTGTATTTATTTATATTATTTATCTTGTCAAAATTAAATCTATTATTGCAGTTATTTTATATTCTTATATTTTTTTAATTCAACTAATTTTTGTAATTGACATGCGGAAGGTACAATAAACCGCTTTCTCAAAATATTATCTACAAGTCTGGTTTTATTTTCACCTTGTCTTGAGTGAAGCTTCATTAGTTTCAATATATTCACAGGTCTGTCAAACACCATCGGACGGAATTCTCAAACAGAGTCATATCACGATGCTACTGCACAGCCATACGGTTATCTACTTTTGGATCTTAAACAATCGCCACCCGACTATTGTCGATGTCGCACAATGATAATTTCCGATAATCCACGAATGCTGATCTACATGCCAAAAAACACTCGTCAACGTATTTAATTGTAAGCACAAGTAGATACCATATCAGTCAGTAATGCGTATGAGCCGTGTACGCATCACACATAAAGGCATTCAACGAATAGATCTACTGTGAAACTGTAATAATGAGGGATAACACCAGCGCGAAGAAAAAGAAGAAGAAAAATACACATTGCATTCCATTCGATGAACTTTGTATAGCCTTACTTAACGCTATTTGTCATTCAAATAAAAAATAGCGGAAAGCAATATTGCGTATTGCTGATCAACATCTAATCAACTAAATCTGTTAATGCGCGTTAAAATTTTAACAAGGAATTGTTTGTGTCGAGTGTTAAAAAACGTTTAAAACAATATAAAAACATCCTTCGACAGTTTGTCTCAGGATGTGTGACAAAACAGAGTGGTGGTGGTGGTGGTGGTTGTAGTACAGTCGCTCGTAAGCAGCGGAAATATAATTGGAGAGCGAAGTAACGATTCATAATTCAAAAAGGGGGTGGTGGTGCTTTTTTACCATTTTTACTAGCACCGATCATCACAACGTTATTTGGTAAATTGTTCGGAGGTAGTGACGATTGAGGAAACAGCCCTATGTTAAGAATAAAATTATTAATCATCCTCGTAATGGAGCATGCCAAAAATATGTTTTTAGTGCCAATGTCCGAGCTAAATAATGGAAATAACGATGCCGACGGTCGTTACGACGAAATACCTATGGTAGGTTCTGGCAATAATCATGCACCATCAGCTAACGAGAAAACAGTGCAGACCGAGGGTGATCCTGTTTCAAGACTAGACACTGAGCTATACAACATTTTTAAATCAAACAAGCATGGTGTTGAGAAATCAGCTGGCACGCGGCCACTACCAGGTCTATAAATATGAAACCGGAATTTTTGTGTAGAAAATACACGTTTATTGTATGAAAATGATAAAAAATATTTTATTCAAAGTATTGCTCATCGCTAGCTATACATTTTTCCCACCGGTCTGATAATTTGTGGATGTCACGCCAAAAAAACTGTTGCTCTTTTAAGGCAAACCAGTCATCGAGCCATTTTCATACATTTTTGTAAGAAGTAAAGCGCTGCTCAGCAAGTGCGTGTCCCATCGATGCAAATAAGTAGTAATCGGACGGAGCCAAGTCTGGTGAGTAAGCCGTATGCGAAAGTATTTCCCAACTAAACGCCTCAATCGTTTCCTTGACTAGTTTTGCTGTGTGTGATGGTGCATTATCATGAAGCAAAATCACTTTGTGTTGCCTTTTTTTGATATTCTGGTCGTTTTTCACGCAAAGCTTGATTCAAATCGATCATTTGTTGTCGGTAGCGTTCAGTATTAACGATTTCGCCAGGTTTTAGCAGCTCATAATAGATCACACCCTTCTAATCCCACCAAACACAGAGCATTGTCTTCCGTCCATAGCGATTTGGCCTTGCAGTCGATGTCGATGGTTCCCCTGGAGTTACCCATGATCTTTTACGCTTTGGATTCTCAAAATATATCCACTTTTCATCGTCAGTCACAATTCGATGGAGAAATGACTTTCCTTTGTTCCTGGCGAGCAGCATTTCGCAAGTGGTTTTTCGGTTTTCCTGCTGTCTTTCATTCAGTTCATATGGAACCCATTTTCCTATCTTCTGGATCTTTCCCATGGCCTTTTAAACGTATGGAGACGGCTTCTTGTGTCACATTTAATTGATCCGCGAGTTGTTGTTGCGTTTGAGCGTCATCCTCATCCAACAATGCTTGCAATTCGCTGTCTTCAAACTTTTTCGGTGGTCTTCCACGTTCTTCATTTCTCACGTCAAAATCGCCACTTTTGAATTTTTTAAACCACTCAAAGCACTGTGATTTACCAAGAGCATGCTCACTGTAAGCTTCGACAAGCATTCGATGCGATTCTGCAGCAGTTTTCTTCAATTGGTAACAGAAAATCAATACTGTCCGCAAATCGTAGTTTCCAGGCACAAAATTCGATATGTTCACCGCTATTACAACTATGCTGTTGTATGAAACTTGTATTGTTGTGAGTTGAAAATCTTTGTCAGAGATGTCAACAAGGAAATGGCGCCAATGACACGGTTTGACGGAAACTACCTTGACAGCTAGGGCCATCTATGGGTAAATTCAGGTTTCATATTTATAGACCTGGTATGATCGCTGTGCGGTATCTAGATGCTGCTGGTACTTCGCTGTGCTCGGCTGCCGTGCAAGCAGCAGAGGGCAGCACCTCATGGACACTCAACTCACGCGAGAGACGACGATGTATCTCTCGCTTGGCAGTAGCGTCGCTCAACGACGCTTTCGAATAACTCTTGATAATTTTCGCTACTCTCGTGAAAACCGCCAAGAACGCATCATCTGCCTCTTCTCAGCTCGAGCCTTTTTCATCGCTATCTCGGATATTCTCACACTCGAACGTGCTCAACTGGACTCAAATTCAACGGTAAGGTGGCACCTTGATAATTTACACAAATTTAATCAAGGTGAAGTGGGAAAATATCATTTTGTGCATCCTCAAATGTCTTACCTCGTGACGTGCTTTACAGCACGGGCTGCTTCACGCTTTTTCACCCATTATTTATTGGCACGCAATTATTAAAATAAAATTATATGTGCAGCTCACCAATAACTTCAAAAATTCGTTCTCATTTATTTTAATATTTTTTTTGTAATTTTGAGTGGAAAATATACATCATTTTATCTGTCTACATCGTTCGTCTGGTTATTTTTCTCTGTCACGAGTGAAAACTCATTCTTTTTCGATATATTTCAGCTCACACACATCAGACCATCGGATTCTCAAACACATGGTAAAGACGACTCTAGTAAATGGAAAGAGTATTTACAAGTGATGCAGCGTTATCTATATCTCGTTGGTTCGAAAAATGAATCGTTTTCACTGCTGATTCCATCACTGTCTGAAACATCGTCTGAGGTAAATAATGCAGAAGCCACGACAGATGCCGACATCGTTAATAGCGTTCCAAACATGTATTAACGCCGAACGACTGCGCTATTAAAGTTTCTATGTAAACCCATGAGTGATGAATCAAAAAGCATAAAATGGGACAAAAAAGGTTGTGTGACAATAGATAGTTCGGCGTGAAAACATAGGAAACAGTGCATTGTGGGATTTAGCGATATCTAGAGGTACTAAACGACCAAGAAAAGATAATCAGATATTGCAACATAACGACACGCATTCTATGGATGTGGATGCAATCGGTGATTATTCCAACGACGACTACGACGACTACGACGAAATACACTCTGAGAATACTTCTTCAAAACGTCAGAAAACAAAAGCAATAAAAGTATTTGAAAAGTGGATAAAGATTTAGAACAAGTTGTACTACGAGCGGTGAATTACGACTTTCGAAAAAGTGTACTATGATCCCTCGCATCCAGCTGGATACGCTAAAGCGCGACGTTTGATCAGTAGCGAAAATAAAGCAGACACCGTATATAACTGGATGACTCAGCACGTTACAATTTATAGACCTGTTCACCGTGTCTTTCCACGACTGTATTACAATATTACAAATATTGACGATATCTGGGAGGCCGATCTCGTGGATCTACATTCATTGAGGAGCTATAACGACAACGTCTTCTACTTGCTTATGGTAATTTACGTCCTCAGCAAATACGCCTGAGTCGAACCCGACTCTTTAAACGTATTCTCGTATTATCGAGCGTAACGATGTTGTTTTCTTGTTCTAGCAAGCAACAGCAGTATGAAGTATTTTCCCGAAAATACGACAACACCTTTTACAACTTAATTGCAACATGAAATATTGTTAAAGGGTCGCTGGGTAATGGGCTTATCGGAAATTCATATACCCTGTACAATGACGAATTTGCAAGAAGCTGATATGAGAATTGGTTGGGTGGTTTGTGAGAATAAAGAAGTTACCACAAAACGAATACCTCGAGGTTTGTACAAAAGTCATCAGAAAATTGTGGAAAATATGAATGATTTACCGGGGCTGCGAGAATCAGACATAAAAATTGTGAATGTTGAAAATGCCTAAGAGTACGTTGCCCTCGAGGCTGAGGTAACAGAGTCGTGCCCTGAGCCTCTAAAAGTAGTACGAATGAGCAGTAAAATAGCGGTTATCGGCTTCGAAAAAACGCGAAGAACTGCTGCTTGACCGAGAAACCCTAAGCGGTCTTTACCTGCAGCTTATGCAGGTCTCTACCCGATGAGCTGTTTGTCTACAACGATATTTGTGTACCGTCTACGCTAGGTGATACACAGACATCGCTACTCAGAATTGTAAATTTAAATACAAAAAACTACACGTATGGTACAACGCAAATAAAATGTTTCTCATCGTCAAATTACATAGGCTTACTCAACGATTGCTTCAGGACGATTGAGGTGGACATAAGAGATCATCTGGGTAATCCTATTGCATTCGAGTGGGGAACGTTAACGCTCATGCTTCATTTCAAACGACTCCATTAATCAATATGGATGCTCATTATACGGCGTATTATGAGAATCAAATAGGGGTTGGAAACGATTATAGGTAACGCGCTTGCGGGCTCCCCGCAGCAGCGTGGTCGCGGTATTGGTAGTTTCATTGGTAGTCTACTTCGGAGTGCTTTACAGCTGCTGACCATAGGTGCTATAGCTATAGGCAAAGAAGCCATTCGGACGGGTTTACACGTTATCGACGATGTGAGCGATCACAAAATACCATTCAAGGAGTCATGGCCACGACGTGCAGCCGACTCTGAAGATAATTTACAACGAAAATCCAATCAAAAAATCGTGCTTCTCACGAATCGTACAGGATATAACGCTGTATAGCGTGCATGATACAGTCGTTATCAGGACGGCCACCGACGAGGGCGAACGAAAGTCATACTGCTATTTCGAAAAAATCGCTAGAAATACAGAAGAAGAAGAAAAAGTCAACGAGATGTAGACGAATTGCAACAAGGTAACATTACGGTGGCGCGAAAAATAAAGGGAAGAGGATAACCAAGAGAAAGAGAGGTGCCGGATGCAGTAGTCTCAAACGTGCAAAGACCAACGACATTTTTTGAAGTGTAAAACAACGTCGGTCTTATACTCACACTCTTGTGAGTGTATGAAGTCGGAGCTCGACTTATTAACCATATCTCCAACGCAGCCGGCTATAGAAGCATCACAATAGATACACTACAAGCCTGTGTCGTCCCTCACGGATGACGGACCCCTGGAACTTGCCATACCTGGCCACGGTGAAGAAGATCTGGACCTAGCGCATACAATGATTATTATAAATGTTAAGGTTATACCAACAGTTGAATCACAATACAACGTAGCACCTGGTGATAACTTTATGCATAGCCTTTTTAATCAGGTGGACGTATATTTTAACCAACAACTCGTGGCATCGCCAAACCATGCATACCTGTGCAGAGCATATATTAAGACGTTACTCAATTATGGGCCGGCTGCTGAAAATTCTCACTTAACAACAGCACTATGGTACGCTGACACACCCGGTACATTTGATACTCTACCAGGTGTATCGAATAGTCCCAATATCGGTCTGAATGATCGTGAAAAGTACATAAAGAATGGCCGGACTCCATGGTATGATTGGACATTTATACAGCAATGTTTTTAATCAGAATAAATGCCTGCTGAACGGTGTGGAAGTGCGCTTACGGCTTGTACGCTCAAAATACGATTTTTGTTTTATGGAGACTCCTACGGCTGGTGCGACACATAAACTACATAACACCGAGGCTACATTACTCGTCCGTCGAGCAAAAATTGCACCAGACGTGCTGATAGCTTACGCCAAAATGCTTGCGCAAACAACCGTAAAGTAACCTATAACAAGGGCTACGGTTAAAGCTTTTATGATGCATAGCGGTATATTTGGCGATACTCTGGATATTGTTATTCTAGGCCAATTGCCCAAACGAATAATTCTTGTGTTTGTGAATAACCGCACATTCAACGGCAGCACAACGTAAAATCCGTTTAACTTTAATAATCATTCGATAAATTTCCTCTCTGTATGTCGATGGTCAACAAATACCTACCAAACCTCTTCAACCGATGTTTGGTGGTAACGAAAACTGGATAGATAGTTATCACACGCTCTTTAGCGGTACAGGTATACACTTTCAGAATGAGAATGTATATATTACCAGGGGTGAATATTCCAAAGGCTGTCTATATATCTTTTATTTGACACCCGACTTATCAGCAAGTTGCTTCGGTCACTGTAATCTCGTAAGACACGGCAGTGTAAGGATCGAAGTACAACGTAGGCAGTGTAAGGAAGAAGCTTGCAGTGCCTTTGACATCTACATTAAATTATGTGGTATACGCCGAGTATTATAATGTAATAGAAATACATTCCACATGTCAGGTCATTACAGATTTTAGTGCGTGAGAAGGTGCCACACACGACACTGTAATATTTAAACTCGTCCACGCAACCACACCTGGTATCAGTCTTCATAAAACCCTCATAATGGACTGTAACGGACCGCCATCACGGCGCTCCGCTACTATAACATAACCTTAAGAGCACCCACACACCCAGCCTACACCAAAAGACTAAGATCAAAACTCAATAGTAAAGAAAGAGAATCACTCGAGAAGTCGATGATCCATTGACAAAAGAAGCAAACACAGAACAGACGAACATCGGCAGGACTAGGACAACATAACATAAAAGTAGGTACACACGGTCATCCGCGAGTACCCACCCTAAACCAGCATGGCGTCCGACACAGGCCCCACCTAAATAAAATAAGATTATTATCAAAACAAACACAGCTCGCAAGAAGCTCGCACGAGTAAGACGAGGGGCAGGCCAAAACAGCAAAACCCTACACTACAAACCGGACCCCAGCGTAATAACCCCCGCCTCACAGGGAGGCAGGCGGAACAGCGCGTAACAGCAAACGCCTTACGTTGCTGAGAAGGCATAGTCAGCCTCACCCTCTGAACCAACCACACTACACCGACGCGATGCGCAACGAACGCCACGATACGGCGAAATTATAAAAGAATCCGTGGAACTCTTGAAATTCCACAAAATTCCAAGAGTAAACGACAAGGGGATTCCACATGAAACCTCACCACGTACCCCCACTCAAGGATCCAATATTAATAACGAAATAAAGACCTAAAACGAACCGAAAGATTACCAAAAACAACTAACACATCAAGACTAGGACAAGCCCTAACCGGATAAAACACTCAAAAGTAAAAACAACACGAAAAACTAGGAAAAACAGCTAGAAAACACATGGTAAAACACCAAACTCACAATAATTAAACAAGTCTAGCGCAAATCAAATTAGAACATAGACCAGGAAATACCTACAACGCATAAGTAAAACCACACATGACAATAATTAGTAAAAACATTAATCAAACAATAAAAAACTCTCAGGAAAAGTTTGAACCTCCTGCGGATGGAAATTTAACACGAACCAACAAAATTCAACCTCGCTAGAACCGCGGTTCAAACTCAGAAAAGACAAAGCCCGGCTAAATATAGAAATAATGGTACACCGATACACCACCCCGCACCTCTTTCACCTAGTGATTGAAGGGCGACAAACATCACGTGACATACCCAAAAACACCCCCTCGGGGCCCCTCCACTAAACTATATAAACCACAACCGGACAAGCCTCGAGGCTCTTGTTGAAAATCTGTTCTTCAAGACGAAGTGCTGCCCGACAGCCATCATAAATTCATTATAAATTCAGAATGTAACGAAAACAGTGTTCTTTCGGTCAATCGATTCCTCTGCATTGCGCTTGGCCGTCGTTTGACCGAACGACACTATACCGACACAACTAACAGTTTGGGAAAAATCTTGATAGCAAATAGTATTCTTTCGCTCAACCGATTCCCTGGCATTGCGTCCTGGCCGTCAGCTGAGTGAACGAATTAATTAGGATACTCTGCGAGGAAAGGGCTCCCCTGCATTGCGCCTTGGCCGTCCTCAATCGCAGCGTTAGAGCACTCTGCATTAACGTGTCCCCACGCATAGCGCCGTGGCTACATGTCTTCTGCAGAGTGAAGAAGCACGTGTGTCTCCAGGTTACGGGATTGTCATCCCGACTTGTTGCACCGCGCGCAATCGACTCGTAGGGTGTACCTGCGTGGGTGGGACCACGTCAGGGCCAGCACCAACTACCACCTGCTACGAACGGATACCTAGGCCAATCGTACTAATTAAAAAACCAAATTGTAAAGCCCTTAAAGGCGCAATAAGGTGGCTTAATTAAGTGCGACTAAAGGCTCCAGTATCCGAGGTACAGGAAGAGCTAGATGGGCATAGCTGCGAACCCGGTGTCTTTTGCGAACAGGGAGATATAGCTAGGGACCCAAACAATAACAAAGACGAGTAAAGATAGGTAGGCAAAATCATACACCTCACCTCACCACACGACACTCGCGTTCCTACTATAAACTCTCCGCGCGACCATTAGCAGGGCGGAGCCTCAAAAGGCAGATCTCGCGAACGGGCAGTCCAAAACAATAACATCCCAAATAGCATAACACCAGCTAGACGTCCGATGATTAAAAACAAGGCGGACCGGTACATCTAACGAAGGCACCAGGGAACGCCCCGTATGAGGACTAAGCCCAGCAACTAGGCCACACCTTGTAACATCTCAGTAGAGACACGCGAAGCGCCAATGGCCATCAGGATTCGGCCAACGATATCCTAATGCAATTCAAGAAATGCATAAAATCAAAATTACACAATATTCGACAACCCCGAAATAGATAAATTGAGTGTTGAGCTCCGTAAAGGTGATATCTAATCACTTTACGAATAATAGAACCAAGAAACCGGAAATAAACTGGAAATTATTCCATTTACGTAATATTAAGACGATCACGTGTTAGCAAACGCGACAACCCCAAAAACAAATAACTTGAGTGTTAAGCTCCGTACAAGTGATATCTCATCACTTTACGAATCATAGAGTCAAAAACCCTGAAGAAACTGGAAATTATTCCATTTACGTAATATTAAGAAAACGCGTCTTAACAAACGCGATAACCGATAAACCGATAACTTGAGTGTTAAGCTCCGTAAAAGCGATATCTCATCCCTTTGCGAATTATAGAGTCAAAACCCGAAAATACCGGAAGCAATTCCGCATACGTAGATTTTAGGAAAAACCCATGTAAGCGAGCGTGACATTCGTACGAACGACCCGATCGTCCCACGAACATCCTTCCTACATTTGTCAGAACTAACCATCAATCAGAAATTCACCAAACAAATCCCGTGCCTTCAGCACCCTAAAGAAAAGAAAGAATTACCCAAGCAATAAAAAGACCAATGATAAAAGGGTAACAAACCGCATGTCCTTCATGGACAAATGCGACGCAACAAACAAACCTAACTGAGGTCTCACAAACAACAAAAATAAAATTACTAATAATAAACCTAATAGATTGATTACAAATCCTCAAAACCACAGACACCTCTCACTCCATCCAGCCCAGTGCACGAACTAGTTTCGAGCAAGCTCCATTTTCTACACGATCAAGGACGATAGCGCCCGAAATAAAATTATAAAACTACGCGATTTTACACCGCCGCCGAACACACGGGTATCGTATCGAAATTAAGAGTGGATAAAAAAATCGTGAAACGTTTCATAGGACGTTATAGTGTTATATAACGTTTATAGAACGTTATAGTGGATATTCAAGCACGTTGTAGTTAGCACGTTATAGTGGATATTCAAGAATGTTGTAAACAACCGTTTTCTACCAAAGGAGATAGCTGTGGCCACTCTTCAAGAAGAACATTATGATCATTGGTTTGTCGAACCACAATATGACTTTGGTGATCTAACAAAGAGAGTACATACGAGCAACAATAAACTAACGTGTTATCATCATGGAATGGAATGGCTTGACGGTGACTCCGTTGAAAAAGTCTACGCCAATCTACACTTACTGTGTCGTTACGCCTTACGTATTTACACAAGAGGCTTGCGGAAAGCCGAGCTTTTACACGACGTTCTGGGGCGTGAAATCATCAATCTGGAAGAATATGAGGGTCCATCGTTAACAAATATGCCCAACAACAACGTTTACTGTATTCATCATAGTATTTCGAAAGAAGATGATGTAAAGTGTGCTGTAAATAACGTGGCAAAAATATGTTCGTGACTTAGGTTTGAGGAGCTCGACGCAGTTAGCCCTATTTATTCACAACCTATCGATAAATCAACATCTATTAAAAATCAGCAAAGCCAACCTGTTCAGTTTTCACGCCTACCAAGCACACACTCAACTCATGCACACGCTACACTCACAATCATCTGACGCCTCTCGTCATATGGTATAGCTCGCAGGTATGCTATATCGATTTATCGACCGCGCACTCAAGCATATTGTCCATCTGCTCACATCCTCGATCGAAGCTCACTCAAGCGGTCAACGCTGTTAGCGTGGCCCCATCGGCAAGACCACTCACAAGGCTCGCCTTCCATCGCTGACAGCGAATCACAAGCAAGCTGTGACGCACGTCCACCTTCTTGATACTCTGCCTCGTGGTCGACGGATGTGGCCATTGTTCTCCCTCGAGTCGCTCGCAGTACACGTTCCCGCGTAAACTCACAGAGATATTCATTCGTTCCACTCTTTTTTGTGCGCATTCAGTATTATAGTGTAGTACACTCTTGATCAAATCACCCATGTGTAAAATCAGCGTCAGTGCGAATCACAGCAAATCAACAGGACTAGTGCAGCACTCACATAACCGTCAACGGCGTGGTTCGTTCGTTGGCAACAGAGACGCCATTCTGCCTTGCACCGTTCATTGGCGTCAGAACACTCACCAGCCTGCCGTGTGGCTTTACTAGAGCTCTACAATCAGACCACATCACCAGGATCAACCACACGGAATCAATAAGTCAGCTTAGGAGCCTGAGAACCTACTCACCACCAGTACATCAACACGCAGGCCAGACAAATCACAGTATATATTTGTTATATTCACCAGGTATTTTTTATGCAATCACTGTTATATAATTTAAATAAACATTGAATTTATTATTGTTAATTACTGAGTGCATTTAATTATTTATACTTGTCACCAGGATCCTTAATCTTACTATTCGCATCTGTCACTCGACATGCTATGTGTGAATGTATCGACTTGCTACCTGTCGACAGATTAAAAATAATTTCAAACTCAGTCTCACACTCATTATCATAACATTTTTTGGTCCTTCGAGCCGGATATAATTTACTCACACTCATTATCATACACAACCAAACAACGAGGCATCGAATGAAGAAAATACTCTCGATAAATCACAAAGCGTAGAGTATATATTCAACGATATTACACTATCGTGCAACAGTGACTTATCACCGTTGCATGGAGGAACTGTACCGACTAACGATGAATTAGCCAACTGAACAACGAAGCATCGAATGAAGAAAATACTCTCGATAAATCACAAAGCGTAGAGTATATATTCAACGATATTACACTATCGTGCGACAGTGACTTATCACTGTTGCACTGAGGAACTGTACCGGCTCACGATGAAATAACTTGGCTTTTCCGAGACAGAGACAATGTAGTAGTCTCACCAACTGCTAAATTACCAGGTGTAAAGTATGAAATGCGGATTTTTTTTTCTAAAAACATGTTAAATTCGGAAGAATGATAAAAAGTGCTTTATTCAAAGTATGCTCCATCGCTTGTTACACATTTTTCCCATCTTTCAGACAATTTGTGAATACCACGCCACTAAAAATCTTCCCCTTTTGCTGCGAACCATTCATCGAGCCATTTTTTACATCTTCGTACGAACCAAAGCGCTGCTCAGCAAGTGCGTGACCCATCGATGCAAACAAGTGGTAATCGGAAGGAGCCAAGTCTGATGATTAAGCCGCATGGGGTATAACTTCCTAGCTGAGTGCTTCCAACGTGTCGTGAACCGGTTTTGCCGTATGTGATAGAGCATTGTCATGAAGAAAAATTACTTTGTGTTACCTCTTTCGGTATTCTGGCCTTTTTTTCAAGTAGCGAATGGTTCAAATCGGTCAATTGTTGTTGGTAACGTTTAGTATAAAACGTTTTCCCAGGTTTTAACAGCTCATATTAGACCACGCCTCTCTGGTCCCACCAAACACAGAGCATCATCTTTCTGCCAAAGCGGCCTTGCGGTCGATGTGGATGGTGCGCCTGGGTCTACCTATGATTTATTACGCTTGGGATTCTCAAAATGAATCCACTTTTCATCCCCTGTAACTATACGATCCAAAAACAACTTCCTTTTGTATCGAGCGAGCAAAATCTCACATGTGTTTTTGCGCTTTTCAATTTGCCTGTCGTTCAACTTATGTGGTACCCATCTACCGGTCTTCTGAATCTTACCCGTCTCATGGAACCGATTGGAAACAGCTTGTTGACTAACGCCCAATTGCTCGGCGAGTTGTTTTTGTGTTTACGAATCATCTTCGTCTAACAATGCTTGCAATTCCACATCTTCGTATTTTTTTGGCGGCTTTCCACGTTCCTTGTCTGCAACATCGAAGTCACCACTTTTGAAACGCCGAAACCATCGTTCACACGTATCTTGCGATGGAGCATATTCAACATAAGCTTCTCGAAGTAATCGGTATGATTCGGCAGCAGCAGTTTTCTTCAAATGAAAACAAAAAATTAATGCTGTCCGCGAATGTTCTTTGTTTGGTATAAATTTCGACATATTGAAGACAACAACACAACACTATGTACACACTTTTCCAATTTATCAGTCGGGCGCGTTTGACGCTTTTTGATGACACAAAAAATGGCGCAGTAACAAATCTTTATAGCACAAACTGCATTCGTATGCCATCTGTTGTCTGAAATCCGCCTTTCATACTTGTACACCTGGTACTACCGCCACCACCACGTAACACACACAAACACTTTCCAGAGCAACCACCGCACAACCATAATTATCATCGACAGCGGAAACGTCAATCAGGCTCTAGGCGTCAACGGCAGCTATGCAAACAGTATGAACAGTCTGCAGATATTAGACGCTCTACAACGAGTATCTGTTCAGACGAAAGGAATATTCCCTGCCGATCGCATACCGAGTCATCGGTCTAGGCCCGCAACATTGTTTCTAAACACAGAGTCGAAGCTACGAGTAGAACACGCAGCCCCTTCAATCACTCAAGTCTAAAGTATGTGACGAATACTGTATTATGTTTCTTGATTTTATGGCTCGTGGTTACGCTCTAGATAAGTTTCATAAAAATTTTACGACAGAGTGAAAAATGATCGCACAATACTACAAACGAGTAAAATATTCAAACCGCAAAAAGAAACGTGTGAAAAATGTACAACACAATAATATATAGGGCGATGGTAGTAATAAAAACACATGTATACAAACTTGTAAAGACCGATTTGGATGCTACTCGTAAATTACTATGAATAAATTCGAAACTTTGTATTTCCTGTCTTATTATTATTTGAAAGTACCCCCACCATCTGAAACACACACACACACACACACACACACACACACACACACACACACACACACACACACACACACACACACACACACACACACACACACACACACACACACACACACACACACACACACACATGTTACGTTCGAGCACGAGCCTCGGAAATTTTTTCGAGTACCGTGATCGACACGTATGCATGTGCAAACACTGCCCTCGCCCCCTGGACTGATATGCGAACAATTATAAAAATGCTGTAGAAAGTGTCATTGGACTAAAGCTTTAGAAAGTATGAAATTTTAAAAATTGAAAATTTTAAAAACTCTCGTGAAATCTAATCTCATCTTTCAATATATGTGAAACCTGTAGAAAATATGAAAAATATATGTTACACATATTTTTTGCGTCAAAATGGTCTATAGTATATTTCATATATGTCTATATACGTCTACCATATTTCCACCTGCATATACACATACGATTTCTTTGTGCCCTTCACATCAAAAAACTACATATGTAGCTCATATATTTAGTCCAGGAATACGAGCTCACGTTCTTTTGAAAAACAGCCTCTCGATTTTATGGACTTTTCATAGAGAAACCAATATAGGTCCTACAGGAACATTAATTCAGAAATAAACAATTCCCTTATCTTTAAGGGGCCGCTTTACGCTTATGCTTTCACTGATGCTTATCCGTTTGTACCGACAACCACGACTGGCGAACCTACCGCAGGAGCTGAAACTAAAAATTACGTAGCATAGACTGCAATATGGCTGCAAACACGAATTTGACGTATCCGTTTGTAGTTTTCGGATTAACGCTTTGATTTGAAACGAAAAAAGTTAGAATTTTTTTCAAGTGCAGTGCAGTGGTAAGAAACGGGGTCTGGCCTGGTAAAAAGTGGTAAATATGCGTGAAAATTATAATAAAATGAAATAGTCAGTTGGCGAGAATAGCGTCATGGCAAACGATAGTCGCCTCGAACTTTCGATAACTTATTGTGCCTACAAAAAAAATTCATGGAGAGGCGGACCAGACCTTGAATCTCAATACACAAAAGCATTAATTTTTTATGTTTCTTTATGTAATAGTATTGTATTTTTGGCGAAATCGGAAAACTACGGATCGTAGTTTGCTTATTGGCCACTTGGCGCTTCGTATGCCCTCGCTTTATGACTCATAAGTTGAATCTCTCACCTATCTCCAAGAGTCCTCCCCTAGGCGATCCAACAGGGCATTTTTTATTCTAGCATATTAGTACTCACACTAATTACATTCGGTTTTTTTCTTTAATTTTATGTTGCCAAGCATGCGGCCACCTCGTCGATTACCGTCCGATATTCAAATTCCATAATTAACTCTCTTCACAAGAACTTAAGGATTGCCGAAGGGGTTCCAATTGTTTTACTTCATTGTTATAAATTTTAAGGGTGTTGGAGTTCAAGGATGCCTGTGTGTTGAGGATTGCCTTGCCTGGTGATTTTCAATCTGAAATATATTGAAAGAGGATGATTTTTCACTTACAACAGGTGCGAAATAACCAGACCAAAGATGTTGGTAGAGAAAGTAGTCTTTATTCCACCTTGACTCACTTTACTACAAAAAATATATAAAATAAATAAACAAATGAATTTAAAGTGCATTTAATGAGCCGCACAAACAATTATATTAATTTCGTGCCGAGATATGTGAGGTGAAACGTGAATCAGTCCGTGTTGCGAAGCATGTCACGAGGTGAATCTTTTGAGGATGCACAAATTGAGATTTCCCCACCTCACCAACATTGAATTTAGTTCAATTGTGACGGTGCACGCTTACTGAGTATTTTAAGTCCTGTTGAGCACTTCTGAGTTCAGTAGATCCTGAATAAAGCGGTGAAAAAGTCCGTGGTGAGAGCAGTGGTTGAAACTGTCTATGCGGTTTTCACGAGAGTTGTCAACATTTTCAAGATAGCTGAGCTGTATGAAAGCGTCATTGTGAGACGCTGAAGTCAAGCAAGAAATCGTGGTTTCTCGCTTAAGGAGCATGCCTACGAAGCGCTGCCTTGGCTCTTTGCACGATAGCCAAGCGCAGCACAACACCAGTAGCAACAGGTCGATGCACGGCGATTATCGATTGCCGTGCGTCATCTGATTTTCCAACACTGTGTGAGTGTGGGAAATAACGAGATCGATATTTGTCGTGGGAGATGCTCAGCTTTGACTTTGAACGAACCGTTAGGAGAATAGCACCTGTATTTGAATTGTTGAGTGCCATTTGTTGCGTTTTGAGTGAATTGGTCTATTTTTCTTGTGTTAGAGTGTGAGCGCCGAGAGTGAACTGCGAGAGCGAAGATCTGTTCCGAGCTACTCAATTTTATTTATTTTATGCCATTGATCTATTTTGATAACTAATCGTATTTTATTTTTTGTGCCGTCTGTCATTCGTGACTTTGATTCTTTTCCGTGACCTATTTTATCCCTGGCGATAATTATTTGTTTCATCTCTGTTGGAAAATCAGCTGACGTACGGCTATCGATATTCGCCGTACGTCGACTAGTTGCTTATAGGTGATGTGTTGCGCTCGGCTGTCGCGAAGATAGCCGAGGCAGCGCTACACAGACATGCTACTCAAGTGAGAGGCTGTCGCTCTCGATCGACTTCAGCGTCGCACAACGACGCCTTCGTACTACTTAGTCATCTTGAAGATTTCGACACTTCTCGTGAAAACCGCAGGGACAGCTCCAACACACTGCTCTCACTTCGGACAATTTTCACCGATTTCTCAGGATCTACTCAACGTATTCGTGCTCATCAGGACTCAAAAACACGGTAAGAGTGCACCGTTACAATTTACATAAATTCAATGATGGTGAGGTGGGGAGATCTCAATTGTGCATCCTGATAAGTCTCATCTCGTGACGTGCTCTGCAGCGCGGGCTGTACCACGTTCACCTCACAAATTTCAGCACACAATTAATACAATTGTATGCGTTTCTCACCCAAAATTCACTTTAAATTTATTTGTGCAATTTTTTAATATATTTTTTTTTTGTAGTTTGCTAGTCGACGGTAGAATACACCACTTTCTCTACCTACATCTTTTGGTCTGGTTATTTCACCCCTACCGTGATCGAAAACTCATCCTTTCTCGATATCTTGCAGAATCGACAACACCAGGAATTCTCAACAATCTCATTTTGGACAATAAGTTCTTTTGAATATTTTATTTGCGTCCGTTTCACTATATATTATTTTATTCTCCGAAACCAGGAGATCTTGTAGGTCGAGTGGATGTGCGTTATGATTCATATGATTATGCAACGTTATTGTACGCTTGTGTGGAATAATTAATTGTTATAACCAGTCCGATATCTTATGCCACGTATTTCGAGGAATTGAGTCGACGAGAACTAAGCACGCCGCATTATGTCGCTTCACGACCATGCTTTCCAGATTAGTGATTTTGATCTACGTGAATTATTATTTCGACAATGAATTAATTATTTTGTTTCCGCTTCTCAAGTGACACATTTCATTTTAAATCTCGCAGTAAATTTCAAATTTACTGCGAGAAATCCTTGCCTGACCCCGCCTTTCTATCATTCACCAAGGCTGCAGCGAAGCCGAGCCAGCCTCGTGTCTTTTGCCCGCAGATCAAATTTGACTATCTACCAAAGACTAAATAAACATCTATGACCTGACAAAAAAGCAAAATTTTTTATCTTTGTTTTGTAGATTAATTAATTAATCGTTTTGTATGCGGTCATATGTTTTCTCAGAGTGATAAATCTAAGCGACAATGTAATTGACCAAGTATGATGGAAAATTTCTGGCGGTTCGAAACCCGGTTAGAGTCAGCGCCACCTAGATCCCTGCATTATCGATCTCAGAAAGATCTCTAACAATCGAATCTGTTGGAAAATCAGCTGGCGCACGGCGATCGATAATCGTCGTGCGCCTACCTGTTGCGCTGCCTTGCTACACGGTGTTCGGTTGAGGCGAAGACAGCCGAAGCAAGGGCTTCGCGAAGCCGAGGATGTGCCTCACTGGCACGCCGCGTCAAGCGAGAGGGTGTCTCTCTCGCTTGACTTCGGTTTCGCTCACCGGCTGTCTCGCTCAATTGACTCCAGCGCCCAACGAACCTTTCGTACTCGCAGCCATCTTGATAATTCGGCACTTTTGCGACACACATCCTCTGGACAGCACGCGCATCCATCGGACTTCCACACATTTTTCTCGGACAATCACACATCGGAATCGCTCAACTTCACGCACATCAGGACTCTTTGCTCAAGGTAAGAGTGCTCTGGCACAATTATGCATTAATTCACTGCCGGAGAGGAGAAATCGGTGCATCCTCACTGGGTCTCACCTGTGGCGTGCGTTGCAGCACATGCTGTACCACGTTCTCCTCATGTTATTTTGCCGGCTTAATTAATATAATTAAGCATGTGCCGCACATTCACTGTATTTTCCCCCAGGAAATCTGCTGGGAGAATACAGTGAGTGTAATTTTGCTCAACCAGATAGCCTCAATATCTGTTTGCGGTGTGCTACGCAGCAATGATTGCTTCGCAGGTCACACACAAAGTCACTGCATTCAGACCAGGGCTACTGTAAACTCTCATTAATTCGCTGCAATCACTTAGCAATACAGTGTTAAGTGATTGCAGTGAATTACACACAACGGTTCGCACTCAAGGCATCGGCGTGTCGTGCTGCGTGGCTGTTGCTACGCTGCACACACCGCTGCCTCAAATTCATATTCAGCGCACAATTGATAATTGTGTGCTGCTCATAGTACAATTCGAAATTCCATTTGTTAGTTTATTTTATATATTTGCACTCACCAATCCGAGCGTGTCATGTGGCGTAGCTGTCACTACGCTGCAGGCACTGCTCGCTCATGTACTCACTCAGCGCACAATCAATGTGATTGTGTGCTGCTCACCAATATTCAAAAGTTAATTGTTTATTTAATATCAATATTTTTCATTTATCTAAATTCAAATTCTGGATGTCTTTATCAATCAAATTAAGTTTGCTGTTAATTTGCACTGTTAGTGCGCTCAACTTGTATATTTTAAAACTCTTGTATTTATGTAAAATAAACGAGGAAGGTAGCGAACCGCTTCCTCAAGATAACATCTCGGTGTCTGGTTTATTCTCCTCTTGCCTCGAGTGAGTTTTCATTGTGTTTCAATACATTCGCAGATCGGTCAAAGGCATCACAGGACGGACGCTCAACATCTTTAGTCGATTACTAAACAGAATCTTTAATTATTTTTTGTCAACTCTGCTTGCCTCACTCATTCATTAAGAATTAATGAGGCAACCAGACCTGACGATTTTTAACTTCTAAAGAAATCGTGAAAAAATATTGCCACTCCGAACCGGGAACTCCAGAATTCGAGCCTGGTACGTTACCAATTACGCCACCGCGGCTCTAGTAACATTAATTCACGATCTCTATTTTTTTTTTAATGTCAAGTAGTACACCTTTGTTTTGTAGATTAATTAATTAATCTTTTTGGATGCGGTCATATATTTCTTCAGGGTGATAAATCTAAGCGAGAATGTAATTGACCAAGTATGATGGAAAATTTCTGGCAGTTCGCAACCCGGTTAGAGTCAGCGCCACCTAGATCCCTGCGTTATCGATCTCAGAAAGATCTCTAACAATCGAATCCTTAATTATTTTTTGTCAACTCTGCTTGCCTCACTCATTCATTAAGAATTAATAAGGCAACCAGACCTGATGATTGTTAACTTCTAAAGAAATCGTGAAAAAATATTGGCACTCCAAACCGGGAACTCCAGAATTCGAGCCTGGTACGTTACCAATTACGCCACCGCGGCTCGAGTAACATTAATTCATGATCTCTATTTTTTTTTTTCTAATGTCAAGTAGTAAACCTTTGTTTTGTAGATTAATTAATTAATCATTTTATATGCGGTCATATGTTTCTTCAGAGTGATAAATCTAAGCGACAATGTAATTGACCAAGTGTGATGGAAAATTTCTGGTAGTTCGCAACCCGGTTAGAGTCAGTGCCATCTAGATCCCTGCGTTATCGATCTCAGAAAGATCTCTAACAATCGAATCCTTAATTATTTTTTGTCAACTCTGATTACCTCACTCATTCATTAAGAATTAATGAGGCAGCCAGACCTGACGATTTTTAACTTCTAAAGAAAACGAGAAAAAATACTGCAACAGCCCGGGTTCGAACCGGGAACTCCGGAATTCTAGCCTGGTACGTTACCAATTACGCCACCGCGGCTCTAGCAACATCAATTCACGATCTCTATTTTTAATGTCAAATAATACACCTTTGTTGCAGATTAATTAATTAATCCTTTTATACGCGGTCATATGTTTCTTAAGAGTGATAAATCTAAGCGACAAATGATTTGACCAAATTTTTTTTTTTAAGGAAAATTTCTGGTAGTTCGCAACTCGGTTAGAGTCAGCGCCATCTAGATCCCTGCGTTATCGATCTCAGAAAGATCTCTAACAATCGAATCCTTAATTATTTTTTGTCAACTCTGATTACCTCACTCATTCATTAAGAATGAATGAGGCAGCCAGACCTGACGATTTTTAACTTCTAAAGAAAACGAGAAAAAATACTGCAACAGCCCGGGTTCGAACCGGGAACTCCGGAATTCTAGCCTGGTACGTTACCAATTACGCCACCGCGGCTCTAGCAACATCAATTCACGATCTCTATTTTTAATGTCAAATAATACACCTTTGTTGCAGATTAATTAATTAATCCTATTATACGCGGTCATATGTTTCTTAAGAGTGATAAATCTAAGCGACAAATGATTTGACCAAATTTTTTTTTTATGTAAAATTTCTGGCAGTTCGCAACCTGGTTAGAGTCAGCGCCACCTAGATCCCTGTGTTATCGATCTCAGAAAGATCTCTAACAATCGAATCATTAATTATTTTTGTCAACTCTGACATTAAAAAAAGAGCTCGTGATTTGATGTCGCTAGAGCCGCGGTGGCGTAATTGGTAACGTACCAGGCTAGAATTCTGGAGTTCCCGGTTCGAACCCGTGCTGCGGCAGTATTTTTTCACGATTTCTTTAGAAGTTAAAAATCGTCAGGTCTGGTTGCCTTATTAATTCTTAATGAATGAATGAGGCAATCAGAGTTGACAAAGATAATTAATAAATGAATGAGGCAATCAGAGTTGACAAAAATAATTAATGATTCGATTGTTAGAGATCTTCCTGAGATCGATAACGCCGGGATCTAGGTGGCGCTGACCCTGACCGGGTTGCGCACTGCCAGCAATTTTTCATCATACTTGGTCAATTACATTATCGCTTAGATTTATCACTCTAAATTTTTAATATTCAGAAGTGGGATTACGTGAGGTACCCGTAGAGTGGACGGTAATGGGAATGAACGCGCGTAGTGTAAATAATAACGACAAAGACACGAGTGTGTATAGTGCACGAAAAACGAAGACGAATAGCACGAGTGCACATTAGTGAAAATGGCCAATGATGACGCTTTTAAGGCTTTTCACGCCGCACAAAGGAAAAAATAAGAGAGAGACGAGAAAATGCTTAAATATGGCGACAAAGCCATAGGCGTCAGCAATGAAGGAAATGAAGGCGAGAGACGCCAGCCGATTCCCAAAATAAAAGGGGAACAATGCAAAGAAAAGGATGCGTTGGTAAGCGGTGACGGTGCGCCCGCACACAATTCACTCGTCAACAAAGGTACTAAGCCAAAGTAAGAAATGCGTAATCCCATACAATCGCCCGGTGAGACAAAGATGACATCGAAAACGACGCAGAGAGTAGCGGATGGACAGAGGCGGTACTCCCAACCCCGCGACTCGTTTTGGTGGAACGACAAGTGGGAAACTAACAAAGCGAGAGTCTACGACTCACGACAACGCGCGAATGACTACGAACACGAGAATGCGAGGAAACACGATAGATGTAGACGTGAACCGAGCGAATCCTAGCTTGAATACTATGATGCGCAACAGAAAACGAGTGTAACATCGTGATGAGATGACGAGTGTTTACTTCTACGTCAAGGCTCGACAATGCAAGGATGTAAGGTTAAGCGAACGTGACATGAAGGAAATGATTATCTCAGATCTGTGGTGGGGCGAGGATGGCAACGGATTGACGGCACAACGTCACAACGCATTGGATGATTTGTACCATGATTTGCTGCAACCGAGAGGATGCCTAAAAACTTCGAGAAAAGAGTGCGTTTAAAAATCCGTACCACGATAAGACGGAGCAACTAAAGCCATCGCCGAAACCAAACGAGAAAAACTGCCAACACGGAATGTCAAGGAAGGACCAAAATGTTTTTATTATAACAAATATGGACACATGTCGCGAGAGTGCCCGGAACGTGATTCCGGGAAATGAAATGTAGGAAGTGTGAAAAATTTGGACATTTTAAGAACAAATGCCGACAAGAAAGTACGCGCGATCCCATAAACGTTCGGTGAGAGCTGCCACTAGGTTTTGAAGTGGCCTTCGCCATCTCCAGGGCTCTGACCTTGGACTCGGCAAACTCCTCGATCTCAGCAAAGGTCGGAAAGCTGGATGAGCGGCCCAATGTCGTCTCACAGGCTTCGCATGTGGTTTGGTCAAACTGCTCGCTGAGCAGCCTTACCATCACGCAGTCCCATAGCTCCTCCTTCGTCGCAACCGTAGTGAGGTCTTTGTAGGCCTCGGAGACAGACGTGACGGCGGATGCGAGCGACCCCGCGTCATGTGCGTTTCTCTTGAGCGCGAACAATCCGTCCAACCGCTCTTGCACCAGCAGTCTTTTATTTTCGAAACGAGATCCCAAGGTCTCCCATGCCAATGTGAATGACTCGTCGGTGAGGGCGAATCCTTGAATGAGTTTCGCCGCCGAGTCCTTAACGCAGCCACGCAGGTACATCAGCCGCTCGACGTCGGCTAACCTCGTGTTCCAGATGTCCAGCGACGAGAACAAGTCCCGAAACGTTGGCCACTCGGAATAGGCGCCCTTGAAGGTCGGCAGCTTAATGTCCGGCAGCTTCGTTCTAGACCTCGTCGACGTGACTCCTGGTGCAGCAGGTTGGGATTGTTCGAGCCTCTCCATGGCCTCCCTCGCAGCCATTTTGTCGTGCAGGGCCATTTTGGCCTCGATGGTCTGCGTGTCGTTACTGAAATAGTCATGATCGGTGTGAGTGATGGGCCATGACGCTTCCAGAAGCACATGCTCCTTACGGAGGTCGCCGTGAAACTCATCGATTTGCTCGACTAACGTATTGAGGGAGGCCACGGAGAAGGTCTCCCGACCCTCTTCGATAGTGTTCCAGATAAAGCGCAGAGCGGAGACACGTCGTTGTTGTGATTGCATCTTGGACACGAGCTTGGCTGGCAGCCGAGCCGGTGATCGGGTCTTCTTCGCGACCACAACGGGTTCCCGGACCAGCAATGCCTTCTTGTCGTCAGGCACACCAGGCAACATCCCAGCGTCTGAAAAGTTTGAATCGGAAATCCCAAGTCTGCATGCACCGTGCAAATGAAAAGTGAACGAAGCTACTCCGCAGAGTTCTACTTTACCAAATTTGAAGAGCCGGGACTAGAGTTAGTAAGACGACGAGGATGTCGCGCTGCTGGTTCGCAGACTCCTCTGTCGAGATGAGCCGAGAAGTGATGAGAGCTGAAGGTAGTGACCCCTCGTTCTCCCTGTGCAAGTCGAAGAACCGGCTCGAAGGACCAAAATGTTCGAGAATTCCTCCTGATGTTGTACGGAATCTGCAATACATTAAAAATTATGAGGCTTCACTTCACAACAGGGAAAATAAAACCAGACACAAGGATGGTATATAGAGAAAGTGGTTTTATTCTTCTTCCACTCTCCTATTACAAAATATCAAGAAAAATAAAATAAATATAAAACGAATCCAAAATAAATTTACAGTGACACATTAATTCATTACATGAGGACCAACACACAATTATATTAATTGTGTGCTATGTGCGCTTGCGAGTGACCATGACGCAGCCGGCGCTGCGGAGCATGCCACCGAGTGAGAAATGTGAGAGTGTAAAAGATCTGACTCATTCCCAATAAATTCTCTATAAAACTATTTGAGAAAATACAGTGAATAAGTGAGAGTACTTGCAGTTGTACTGCTTGAGTGCTGGAACGTAATATGAGACAGCGTGACACAGTCAGCGCTGCAGAGCACGACAAGTAAGATGATGAGGATGCACAACTGATTAGAAAATATTCACAGTATTTTCCCAGCAGCTTTACTGTGGGAAAGTACAGTGAATAGTAAGCACATGCGCAATTATATTAATCGAGCAGGCAACATATAATGAGGAAAACGTGATACAGCCCGTACTGCAGCGCACGTCACAAAGTGAGACAATTATGTGGATGCACCGATAAGATTATCACTCCTCATCGTCATCGAATTTGTTAGAAATTATAACAATGTACTCGTACCTAATTTTGAGTCCTGTTGAGCACGAAAAGCTGAGTAGATCCGGTGAAAAGTGGTGAAGAAAGTCCAACAAATGCAGAGATGTGTGCGCTGTTCCCGTGGGTTTTTCAGAAAGTGTCGAAATTAGCCATATGGCTGCGTGATACAAAAGTGTCGTTGAGCGCTGAAGTCAAATGAGTGAGATAGCCGGTGAGCGATGCCAAAGTCAAGCGAGAGAGATACACTCTCGCTTCATGCGGCCTGCTTGCGAGGCACAGCCTCGGCTCTGCGAGGCACCGACTCGGTCATCTCCGGCATAGCCGAGCGCAGCACGCTACCCAGCAGCAACAAGACGATGCGCGGCGAATAGCGATTGCCGTGCGCCAGCTGATTATCCAACATTTAATGGCCCTACGTTGGGTGCCAACCTTGGGGTCTCGTTTCGAAAATAAAAGACTGCTGGTGCAGGAGCGGTGGACGGAATGTTCGCGCTCAAGAGAAGCTCACATGACGCCGGGTTGCTCGCATCCACCGTCACGTCTGTCTCCGAGACCTACAAGGTCCTCACTTCGGTTGCGACGAAGGAGGAACTATGGGACTGCGTGATGGTAAGGCTGCTCAGCGATCAATTTGACCAAACCACACGCGATGCCTGGGAGACGACGTTCAGCCGCTGATCCAGCTTCCCGACCTTTGCTGAGATCGAGGAGTTTGCTGAGTCCAAGGTCAGAGCCCTGGACATGGCGAAGACCACTTCAAAACCTAGTGGCAGCTCTTACCGAACGTCATCGGCGAACCCTCCACCGGCAAAGGCCGGGACGCGCAGTGCATTGGCACATCACGCAGGTAGCGCAGTCCTTGGCGGTCCGTCCTCAAACACCACCGCGTCCGCGTATCCTTGTGATTGCTGTCGGACTTTGGGACATTTCATCGTGATATGCCCGGAGTTCCGTCAGCTCACAGTGGCTGCGCGGCGTAAGATGGCGGGGAAGTCATGGCTGTGTTACAACTGCCTGGGACGGCATAATGCAACGTCATGCCGTTCCACCCGCACGTGCAAGAAATGTTCAGGGCGGCACGACACCATGCTGCATCCTGCAGCACCCCTGCAACCTCTTCTGACGCACCTCACTGTCAGGCACAGTCGTCAACACAATAGGGTGTTGACGCAGTCATCCTCTCATCGGTACAGCTCACGCGGAAATGCTCGACATTATTGGCAACCGCACTCGCACACATACATACATCGGCATTAACTCACCAGGCAAGACTTCTCATCGATCCTGAATCGGAATTGACATTTATTACGGAAGGACTCTTCCGTAAACTCAACACAACACGAAAGCACTCATTAATTTCGATCACGGGGATCGGAGGAAGGCACTCTGCGAAGACATTTGGTTCGGTTCAACTCACAATGTGCTCTACATATACCAAGGAGAAAGTCACGGTACTGGCTCACATTCTCAACACGATTACTACTCATTTGCCATCTTTTAATTAACCAACTCACACATGGCCTCACATAGTGAAGCTGAAGCTGGCGGATCCGGACTTTCTGACACTACAATCGATCGACGTGATAGTTGGAGCAGATATTTATGGACAGGTTATTAAACCTAACATTCGCAAGGGCACACCATCATCACCTATCGCACAATTATCGATTTTTGGATGGCTCATCATTGGACCAGTCAACTCATGCCAATCTAACGCACTCACTGTTCATCATGCTGCCATGCAACACGATGATCAGGAATTACAGAACGTGCTCACAAAATTCTGGATTCAAGAAGAGCCACCAAAGGCCACAGTCGGTCATCTTACACCAGAAGGGCAGGCATGCGAGGAACATTTTCGTGACACGCATCAGCGTGATTCTACAGGCCGATACATTGTTCGGCTTCCTCTGACATCGTCGACTGCAAATCTAGCAAACTCATACTCAAAAGCACATCGGTGTCTGCAACACACTATTCGGAAAATTTCAAAAAATGCTGAATACGGTCAGCTCTACTCACAATTCATGGACGAATATGAACAACTTGGTCATATGGTGAAGGCTTCAAAATCATCTTCAAATGAAATGCGTTATTATTTACCTCATCACGGTGTTCTCAGACCAGACAACACCACCACAAAATTACGGGGGGTATTTATTGGCTCTAGCTCAACATCTTCTGGAAAGTCTTCCAATTACATCATGCACACTGGACCTAATTTGTTGCTCAATATTTCGGACGTGCTCATTTGGACCCGTCACCATAGACTTTGCCACTGACGTTACAAAACTCTATTGTCAGATCCGTGTTCATCATGAGTGTCAAGTCTTAGGAGGTGGTCGTGTTATTGATTAAGCACCGACAGGACTTTTAATAAATGAACAATATGTTAAATCTTTATTATTCAGTGCGCTAGCTCTATTTACCGTTACATCTGTGCGTCGACAGTCAACCGGTTCTGCTCTCGTGTCCCCACTCTAGCGATATCGCGGAATTCGGGAGATTCCCCGAATCACATGACTCTAAGGCTAAGCGGGCAATGTATGGGTACCGTAAATACACCACAACTCCTCCCTTTTAAATTCGGGCATTACTTCTTCAATCGTTCTGAACGCCGCAATACAATCGGTGGTTTTTTCTTGACTGATTTCGTAACGCTCGCAGTTCTAACGTTCGCCTTCGGGTACTTAATAATTTGGTCGACATGTCGCTTCCAAATTTTACCGGGTACTATTTCCACTCTATATGTTACTTGAGACATTTTCTGTATAATTTTTCCTCCGGTTCGTTTATTGTTACGAGTACTAAAATCGTTAACCATTACCGTTTCGCCAATTTGGAGTTCGACATTTCGACTACCGTTTTTCGCAATAACTTGAGCTAATGGCTTATCGGAAACATCGCTCCTAACGTCTGGCTTTAACAAGTCAAAACGAGTTCTCAATTCTCGCTTATACACCATATACGCTGGCGTTCTTTCTGTTGTGCAATGCTGCGACGTTCTATAGTCAAATAAAAATAGGTTTACTGCGTAATCTAACGATTTACCGCTCTTTACTATTTTGTCCACTTTGTCTTTAAAAGTCTCTACAAAGTTTTCTGCTGCACCGCTCATTGCAGGGTGGTGCAGCGCAGTGAAGCTGTGTTTAATGCCGTTTTTATTTACAAACTCTTGAAATTCATTACTCGTATATTGAGTTCCGTTATCGGTCACAAGGTGTCTCGGTAGACCGTGCCTAACTAATATCTTCTTGAATTCTTCAATAACTTTTGGAGCTCGCGTGCATTTATGCATATCGATTACTTCAGGCCATTTTGAGTACGCGTCTATAATTACCATGAACATGTGTCCGTAGAATGGACCTAAAAAGTCTGAATGAATTCTGCTCCAAAACTTATCGGGGTAAGGCCAAGGTGTCAAAGGTACACTCGCAGGTGATTTTCTCTCTCGCACACATACTGTACATGCCGTAACCATATTCTCGATTTCACTATCGATGTTCGGCCACCACACATATGCTCTTGCAATCATTTTTATTTTCACTATTCCGAAATGTGATGCGTGAAGTTCTCGAAGCACACTTTCCTTGAGCTTCTCCGGAACCACAACTCTATACCCCCACAGTAGACACCTTTTATCTACTGCCAACTCGTCTGGTTTCGCATACAGGTTTCTCTCCTCTTCGCTCAACTCGTCTACCTTTGGCCACCCGTCTCTTACATATCGAATAACTCTACCTAACATTTTATCGCTTTTAGTCTGTTTCGCAATCTCCCCCGCATTTAAAACTTCGCTTTCCTCTATGTGATTTAACGCAGTGAATTCTTTATCAAAAATTGGCGTCGCGTCATCGATAGGGAGCCTTGATAGTGCGTCACAATTACTGTTATTTTCTGATTTAATGTATTCAATTGCATATGAAAACCTTGAAAGAAAATATGCCCATCGCTGCAGTCTACTAGCCATTGTAAGTGGAATTTCTTGTTTTGGGCCAAAGATATGCGCCAAAGGTTTGTGATCAGTTCGTAAAATTATTTGTTTACCAAAAATGTAATTGTAAAATTTTTTGACACCGAATACTATCGCACTGGCTTCCTTATCGATTATCGCTCTATTTAATTCTGACTCCGGAATTACTTTCGATGCAAATGCTATCGGTCTCTCAGTTTTATCTTTATATCGGTGTGATAGTATCGCTGATATTCCGTATGCCGATGCGTCGCATGCTAAGACTAATTCCTCGTTGGGATCAAAATGAGCTAAAATTCTCGGAGACGCTAATTCTGTTTTTACCCATTCAAAAGTAAATGCGCATTATTTATTCCATTTGAATTCATCTTGTTTAGCACACTCGTACAGAGGCTTTAACTTCTCGGCTCTATTTAGTAAGAATCTTGCACAATATGTTATTAATCCTATGAACAAGTCTAATTGCTTCTGATCTCTCGGTGTTGGTGCGTTAACCATTACCTTGACTTTCGTTTGAGACTTGTGAAGTCCATCTTTATCGATTACGAATCCTAAAATGTCAAGCCGATCTTTAAAGAAATCGCATTTGTTAATGTTTACTTTGAACCCGGACTCTTTTAATCGCGTAAATACCGTATTAAGAGATTGCGAGTGCTTCTCGTCGTTACTACTGGTACAAAATATGTTGTCAAGGTACGGTATCACGCCCTCGATATCCGCTAAACATTGCTCTATTTTTCGCTGAAAATCTCCCGGCCCCGATGCGATGCCTTCTGTCATTTTTGTGTACTTATACAATCCTTTATGTGTAATTATCGTAAGGTAATCTTGACTTTTCTCGTCTACCGGAATCTGCATATACGCGTGCTGTAAGTCCAGCTGTGAAAATTTCTCGCCGTTTTTTAGTTCGGTGTTGGCCGTATCGCGAGCCGAATTGCGAGGCGACCTGTCAAGTTTACTTTGCCTGGCCGTGTTTTGGCCGTGCCGGGATAAAATATGCTGCCAGAATAATTAAGTTTATGAATTGTTAAAGAGTTACGTTTACGGGACATTCTGTTTGAATTCATTATCAATGTTTATTGAAAATTCGTAATTGTTTGTTAAGAAATAAAGAAGTTGTCCGAGTGGCCTTTGTAAGTCCCGTACCTGCTATCGTTGTGTAAATTATTTATTGGTGTTGTTTTATTAATTTGACTTTGTTTATTGTTCCGGTCAGGGGTATTTATTGACCCTATTTTATTGATTTATTTTATTCATCGACATTAATGACTTATTTCATCTGTATTACTGGATTTTATTCGCCTTTTATTCGAGGTACAACAACTATAACTACGGGACGTCGGAAGATCACGTACGCGAAGCCTTTACTGATTCGAACCTCCCAACTATCACATTGCAGGCCGCAAAATCGAGAAAGTATCGTGAACGAAAATAACAATATAAATCCCTAAATTATTCCAAATAACGGATTACAAAAGTCCAAGCGAGATACGTCTCGAGCCGTACCAATCCCTCGTGACCAAGTTCCAAATACGGGACGACGACCGAGCACGCACTGCATAAGTTCACAAAATAAAATAAAGTAATGTCCGACATAAGAAAAATAAATAAAGTGATCCAAGTCCATATAAAATCAATTGTCCGGTAAAATCCGCGATGCGGTCTATCCCGTTCAAATCCCTCACACATTCAAACAAACACGGGAAAACGGCCTAACGCACGCACGGCTTTACAGTACACGACTACAGAACAGTAACAACGAACAAACTATTTATCATGGCCAGATACGCCTCGAACCGTACTAATCCCTCACGATCAAGTACCAACACGGGACGACGGCCGAGTACGCACTGCATGCGTTCGCAGAAATAAAACAATGTCCAACATAATAAGAGAGATAAATAAAATAAAATAAAGCGAATGCAATAGTATAAATCTATAAGTGTCAATTATTCCTGCAAGTCCGCGACATGGCCTATGACATTCCAATCCCTCCTATACAATCCGACCACGGGATGATGTATCAACACGCGCGCGGCCTTACAGCAAAATGACTACAGAACAGTAACAAAAAAACAGAATGACGAACGAAGTGACTTCTTCCCGGCTCTAACCGCCAAACGATCTCGATATTACACTCTACTCGACGCAGTCTGTCCCGATACGAATCGTACTCTGTGCGTGGTATATCAGAATCGCAGGTACGACTGAGTTCGAATCGAACTTTCCAAAGAATTAAAAAAAACAATAATAATCCAATAATGGCGAAAGATCGTAGAAAGGAAGAGAGCTCACCGGGACGATGACGATGCGATGTTCCTTGCCAATCCTTCTTAACCCAAAATCGTCTCGAAATTCTCTCCTCTCGATACCATCCTCGATTTACTCCTCGTTGTTTCAAAAGATATGCCCCGGTACCCACGATAGGTGGTGATAGATTTCGACGAAATCAACGGTGGAGCGGGACGATATAATACTCGCTGCTACGTCCTGTTCGCTCGACGGTAACCGGGAAAAAGCCTCGAGGTCCGTTCGGCACGCGTGCCCGTGAACTATGACCCCCTCTTAGCGAGCCGAACTCGGTTAATTGGGGGAACCGGTGTCGCACGATGACCGCGTCTAGCGCCTCGGCTGGACGACGCAAATATTAATAGCAGATAATAACCATGTGTAATCCAGTCCGACAGGTGAGCCCCGTGAGATAGACTGGTTATTGCTAGTAGATCAGATGACCGAGAATAGATAATAGCATATTGGCCGTAGATGAACGTCGAGCGGGACGGCTGTAGATCCCGACCCCGAGAAATGGAAAATGTCTGTATCCTCTCTCTCTCTCTCTCCTACGAAAGGGTGACTCGATCCCGAAACCGCCAAGAGGTGTGGGCCGCCCTCTTTCTTCCTCTTCCTTTCCGCTCCTCGGTCGTACGATTTTAAGAAAAAGAAATACAAAAAAAAAACAAAAAAAATTATTTAGAGTACGGCGATTACGCCTTACAGCCCTGCGAGATCGTGTTGGCAGCCGTCGTGCGAGGAGGACGTAGCGCTTGAGGATTTTGCCACGTTACATTACATCGGTTCCGCGGTCTTGCAATAATTTATATTTACATTACCGACTCTTATCCGATTATTGCCGATGTCGTCTTCTTCTTGTCAGAAGAAATCTTCTGAAGACTCTCCTCCCCTCTCAATTTCCTGGGTTGGCTCTGCTTGAAGATGTTGGACTTCAGATTTCTTCGTTCTGCACATTACTGTAAGATGTCCCTTCCTGTGGCAGAGTCTGCATGTTTGATATCGCTGAAAACAATCTCTGGCCATGTGATTGTCTTTTCCGCAACAATAGCAGGTGATTGCTCGCCGATTCGAGTTTTGAGTAAACGAACTGTCGTCCGCAAATTTTTTCCTTGACGAACCTCTAGCGTACTGTTTGTTACCTCGTGAGTATTCTTGTGTACTCTTGTGAGGACGTTGCTGTGACTGCTGAGTCCATTGTACCGAACTCGTGCTTGGCATCGTTGACACATTCAATTTATCGGTCGTCGTCGCGTCCTTTTCTGCCGTTTCCATTTGCGTCGCAATTTTATATGCTGTATCATAAGTCCAGTTTTCTTCTCGAAACAGAGCTTTCTTCGTCGCGTGGTCCTTGAGGCCACACACAATTCGATCTCATACCGCATTGTTTAAATCCGGAAAGTTGCAATATAACGAAAGTCGCTTTAATCTTGCAACAAAATCTGCAACCGATTCCGTTGACGCTTGCTGTGCCTGATGGAATTTACACCTTTCCATCGCCTCGGAAGGTTTAGGGTTTAAATGACCTTTGATAAGTGCGACTAGTTGCGCATACGTTTTTGTGCTTGGTTTATGTGGTGCACACAAGTCTCTTACCAAGTTATACGTTTCCGGATTTATTTTTGTTAGTAAAACTGCTGCTCGCTTTTCAGCCTTTACATCGTTTACCAGGAAATATAGCTCCAATCGTTCCGTATATGTTTCCCAGTCATCTTTTCCTAGTACAAACTCTAAGTTTGGCACTTTGTGTTCTGACATCGTGTGAATTATCTTGGGAACTCTGTTAGTTTCGTTCTCAGGCGTCTCGCTGCGTTCCGTTTCTTGTTTACGCTGCTTGTCGCGTACGTACGATTTCAGCCGTTTTCGTAGTTGTTCGATAGTGCTATTACTGTCGAATTTGATGTTCAGGTCCGACAACAATTTAGCTAGCTGTGCCTTTGTGAGAGTTTGAATCCACGACGTCCTTGTGTAGTCAATATTATGAATCGTTATCTCTTCTTCGTTATTGGATTCCGACGACATTCGAGCAACGAAGTATTGTAAAAGTCTCTTTATTCACCAAATATAATTTTGTGAAATATTTCAAGAATTTACACTTTTGTATGTTCGCATTTACCGAGTACTGAATCTATTACGTCCATTTTCAACAACTGTGTACTTCTGTTTCACGTTACTTTTGAGTTTTTTTTTTTTTTTCGTTATCGTATATTACGCACTTTTTCCCACTCTCTTTGTTGCACTCCCGATTGCTGAGTTCGGACTACCTTGTCGCCAAAGTTGTCATGTCTTAGGAGGTGGTCGTGTTATTGATTAAGCACCGACAGGACTTTTAATAAATGAACAATATGTTAAATCTTTATTATTCAGTGCGCTAGCTCCATTTACGGTGCGTATCGCGTCGTATGCCAAACCGTTACATCTGAGCGTCAACAGTCAACCGGCTCTGCTCTCGTGTCCCCACTCTAGCGATATCGCGGAATTCGGGAGATTCCCCGAATCACATGACTTTAAGGCTAAGCGAGCAATGTATGGGTACCATAAATACACCACAATGAGGATTGGAATCTTCAACGGATTTTATGGAAAGATGATCAACACAACCCTGTGCCGTATCAATTAACAACAGTGACATATGGTACAAAAGCTGTGCCATTTTTGGTAGTTAGAACTCCCGTGCAGCTCATCGAAGATGAAGGCCATCGGTTTCCTCTTGCTGTGCCAGCTATCAAGTTTGGCAGGTACGTGGATGACATCTTCGGAGGGGCGGATTCAACTCATAACTCATTGAAATAGCTCTACAACTCAAGGACTTGTGCATGGCGGGCGGTTTTCCACTCGCCAAGTGGCACTCGTCGGACCTCAAGGTGCTTGCTGATATCTCATTATCACCGTCAAGCTCAGCTATCTCAATGGACGACTATGAGACAAAGATTCTTGGTCTGATTTGGCTTCCTAGCGAAGACAAGTTCACATTCGCATCTCGGCTCAACTCAGCTCAAGAAAGTTTTACGAAACGCCTCGTTCTCTCCAAGGTGGCTCAACTCTTTGATCCGCTTGGTTTTGTCTCACCGGTTGTGATAAGAGCCAAGATACTCTTGCAAGAGCTATCGCTTCACAAGCTCAACTGGGATGAACCACTGCAATCCCAGGTCTCAGCACGATGGATTGAAATCAGAGAAGATCTCACCAGTCTGGCCAGACTTTCAATTCCTCGTTGGTTCAACACATGGAGCAACTCAACAGTGGAATTGCATGGTTTCTCTGATGCATCTCAACTGGTCATGGCCACAGTGATTTACATCACTGTTAACTCAACTTCCACAGGAAAGGTGGCTTCACTTGTCTGCTCAAAAACACACATGGCACCACTCAAGAAGCTCACCATACCACGGCTTGAACTGACTGCGGCATTGTTGCTAACAAAACTGGTTGCATACATTCAAGCCACACTCAAGGTCGAAATATCATCTACTCACCTGTGGACGGACTCGTCGGTAACTCTCACCTGGATCAAAGCTCATCCTGCTCGGTGGAAAGACTATGTCCGAAACAGAGTATCTCAAATACAAGAATTCACACCCAATGCTCAAAGGCGTCACGTCTGAGGCAGAAGCAATCCAGCTGATTGTGCCTCGCGTGGTATCTCAACATCTCAATTGGCTTCTTTTTGGTGGTCAGGTCCTCCGTGGATGGTGAAACCTGTTGAATTTTGGCCAAAGGCCTCAACTGACTCTGAAGATTTAAGCGTTATGGAAGCCCGACCAGGGGTAGCTCTTCTCGCTGCAACTCTGACGCCAGAGTACAATCGGGATCTCATTTATCGCTGTTCTTCACTCACAAAATTGTTCTCTCACCTCATTTTCTGTCAAGGTAGTGGCCAGAATGAGGAGCAGGTTAGAATCGGCAGGAACCGCTCCTCTCACAGCAAGAGAAATGGCCACAGCAAACATTTTTTGGACGAAAGCTACACAAGCCGTGTTTTTTAAACACGAGGTATTAGTGCTGCAGTCACGCTCGTTTCTTCCATCCTCTCACCCCTTCAGTCGACTAAAAGCTATCATTGACCAGGAGGGTGTACTCAGAGTAGGAGGTCGCCTTGCTCAATCAGCACTCACGTATGAAGGAAGACATCCTGCCATTCTACCTCGTCACTCTCGATTCTCAACTCTTATTATTGATCAAGCTCACGTGCGGACTCTTCACGAAGGCACGCAGCTCACATTGGCCCAAGTTCGGTTAACTCGTTGGATTGTCGGCGGAAGAGCTCTTGTAAAATCTCACATTTTACATTGCGTGGTGTGTGCTCTGCAGAGAACAGTTCGGGCTCAACAGTTGATGCGTCAGTTGTCTCTGTCACGAGTCACACCATCGCGCGCATTCACTCACACAGGAGTGAACTACGCCGGCCCTCTCACACTCTAAACTTGGAAGGGGCGAGGAAGTAAAACACACAAAGGCTGGATCTGCGTATTTGTGTGTCTCGCCACTACGGCTCTGCAGCTCGAGGTATTCAGCGACTACTCAGCTGATGGCTTCCTCTCAGTGTTCAGGCGCTTCTCATCTCGGCGTGGCATTCCTCACTTCCTATACTCTGACTGTGGCACTAACTTCGTTGGTGCTCACAAGGCCATACGTAGGCTGTTCAGGAAGGCCTCGCAAGAGCATCTCATCATCGCTTGTTCTCTCGCAAATCACTAAATTGTATGGTATTTAATCCATCGGCGGCTCCACACATGGGTGGTAAATGGGAAGCAGCAGTAAAATCTGTCAAATTCCATCTGCGTCGAACTGTGGGTGATACAGCACTCACGTTCAAAGAACTCTCAACACTGCTGGCTCAAATCGAGGCTATACTCAACTCAAGGCCTCTGGAACCGCTGTATCTAGAGCCTACTCTAGAGAATTTAGCAATCTCACGGCTCTCAGGATGGCAATTATTGCAGCAGAAGGTCCTAAAATTTTGGCGTCAATGGTCGGACCATTAATTACAACGCCAGAAATCAATCTCAAAGTGGCACCACCCTAACAATGTCATTAAAGTTGGCTCTTTGGTTCTGCTCACGGATGAACGCTTTCCACCGTGCAAGTGGCTATTCGCACGAGTCACAGCGTCGCATCCAGGCAAAGATGGGCTCACCAGGTTGGTGACACTCCGGACTACAACTACTACGCTCACCAGGCCAATCTCAAAACTAGCTGACCTGCCTATCACATCCAACACAGAGCAAAAGAATTAATCATCATCCCCGTTGCTGATAGCGGGCGGAAACGTTGGATAATCAGCTGGCACACGGCGATCGATATTCGCCGTGCGTCGACTTGTTGCTGCTGGGTAGCGTGCTGCGCTCGGCTATACCGGAGATGGCCGAGTCGGTGCCTCGCAGAGCCGAGGCTGCGCCTCGCAAGCAGGCCGCATGAAGCGAGAGTGTATCTCTCTCTCTTGACTTCGGCATAGCTCACCGGCTATCTCACTCATTTGACTTCAGCGCTCAACGAAGCTTTTGTATCATACAGCCATATTGCTAATTTCGACACTTTCTGAAAAACCCACGGGAACAGCGCACACATCTCTGCATCTCTTGGACTTTCTTGACCACTTTTCACCGGATCTTCTCAGTTTTTCGTGCTAAACAGGACTCAAAATCAGGTACGAGTACATCGTTATAATTTCTAACAAATTCAATGACGATAAGGAGTGATAATCTCATCGCTGCATCCACATAATTGTCTCACTTTGTGGCGTGCGCTACAGCACGGGCTACCACGTTTTCCTCATTATATTTTGCTTGCTCGATTAATATAATTGCGTGTGTGCTTACTATTCACTATACTTTCCCTCAGTAAACCTGCTGGGAAAATACTGTGAATATTTTCTAATCAGTTGTGCGTCCTCATGATCTTACTTGTCGTGCTCTGCAGAGCTGACTGTGTCACGCTGTCTCATATCACGTTCTAGCACTCAGGCAGTACAACTGCAAGTGCTTTCACTTATTCACTGTATTTTCTCAAATAGTTTTATAGAGAATTTATTGGGAATAAGTCAGATCTTTTACACTCTCACATTTCTCACTCCATGGCATGCTCCGCAGCGCTGGCTGCGTCATGATCACTCTCAAGCGCACATAGCACACAATTAATATAATTGTGTGCTGGTTCTCAAGTAATGAATTAAAGGTCACTGTAAATTTATTTTGGATTCGTTTTATATTTATTTTATTTTTCTTGATATTATGTAATTGGAGAGTGGAAGAAGAATAAAACCACTTTCTCTATATACCATCCTTGTGCTTGGTTTTATTTTCCCTGTTGTGAAGTGAAGCCTCATAATTTTCAATATATTGCAGGTTCCATACAACATCAGGAGGAATTCTCAAACAGATCCCATAAGACTTTCGTCTAAGTGTTGGTGTCTCACTATATCGTATACGTCGCCGTTGAGCGTGTGGTTGATGCGTTGTATTTGTGCCAGCAGAGCCTGCTCGTTAGCCAGTGTATACGCTTTCGTTGAACAAGCTTAGAGTAGTCTTTACCACCTATGCCTGGTTTTTCAACCCTTCTTGTAGTGTCTGATGCAAGGGTTACAGTCTGGAGATTTCCTTATGTTGTTCTTGGGCATCAGCTGCATCCATGTTTGTAGTGATTGCTGTAATGATGGATACCAAGCCATCGACAAACCCTCTGCGCTTCCGAATAGGGCGTGGTCCTAGGAAGCGGAATATGGTCACTACTCCCACGTCTATCTTCCTCTTCAATCGAGATACCGAGTCGGCTATGACGGGGCAAAGGTCTTCGCTGCGAACGTCCTTGCCGCATAGCTCCAACAGGCGCTGCAGATTTTTGCTGACGTCTGCTTCTCGGTGCATTAACGCGGCGAGGTCCATCCTGACAGCCAACCGCCATGTCGATCGGGTTACCGTGAGGCTTTTGATGTCCTCATAGTATATTCCCGGATTGCTGGAGAAAGTGTTGACTTCGTAATCTCGCTGCGGCTGACCGGCATTGACGACTTGGTACACAGCAACCAGCCTGTAACCGTAAGACAGTGTCGTTAGGAGATGCCGCCTTTCCGTGGGATTGCTTATTTTGCAATTTCTATCATTTCTTTGGCCCTTGCCAGTCTCGTTGCGCGAGAGCTCTTTGTCTCATTCTTATTTTAACTTTCTCCTCGACTCTACCTATTTCGTCTGTTTTCGCGATGGCTCGTTTGACACAAGACGGTATATACGAGGTGTTGCTCTGCCGTGAGAGCAAACTTACGCCTGAGCTGCTGCGAAGTGGGGTAAGGATCTATTACCGTTGCCTGGAAAAAGTGTTGTTCCCACTTTTTCGCTCCGTGGAGCTCCCTACCCACCTTTATTTAGCTCTTATTTAATTGTAATTAGCTCTAAGCTGCTCACTTGTGCATATAAGTTCTTTCTCCCTATATATATATATATATATAGGGAAATAACATATATATATATAATTTGTATACATTCATAATATAAGTATGAATTCCTCCTCTGTTCGATCGGGCCATTAATGCTCAATAAATTGCTTCAGCCAGTTTAGATGTCCCGGTTGACTTCTTCATCCCTTCTGGACAATGTAGGTGACAGGCGAGCGCCTCTCGGTGATGACGTAGGGCCCGATCCACTTCGGGTTAGTTTGGCTGACTGGCTTCGACTTACAATTTCGTCGTGCAGGAGCACTCGGTCGCCCACGCTATACCCTCTATCTATCGTCCTGTGGTGGTACGTCACTTTTGACTTCTCCTTCGCCTCGGGGAGATTGTTACGTGCGACGTTCCACGAGACGCTCAATCTTTCCCTCAGTTCCTGAGTATATTCGTCGTATGCATAGGTACAGCGGGACTCTTGTCGGACAGCAGACGATAAGTCAGCGTTGTGACTAAACACCAGCGTGCACAGGGGCATTCTGGTCCCTGTTTATGGCGTGGTGTTGTAGGTGAACATCGCGTATGGTAACCACTTGTCCCAATTTCCCTGATCCTCATTTATGAAGTTTTTCAGGTATTCCGTGAGGGTCCTGTGCGTCCTTTCCAAAGCACCATTAGATTGTTGGTGGTATGCTGTAGTTTGTATCTTCCCTATTTTCAGCAAGCGGCATACTTCCTTAAAAGTCACGCTGAGGAAATTGGTATCCTGGTCAGATAGAAGCATCTGATAGTGGCCTTCGGCACAGGCACTGCTACACTGTACAACGTAAGGGCATCCTGGAATGTGAGAATGTACTTGTTCCCGGCTGTCGTCTCTGGTAGCGGTCCTACGATGTCTAACGCCACCTTTTCTAACAATCGTGTTGACGTATCGGTAAGGACCATCGGTGCCGTATGGCCTCTTCGTAAGTCATTCTTCTGGCAGAGTTCAAAGCCCGTAATATACCTTTCCAGCTCCTTTCTCATGCCTGGCCAATCGTATTTGAACCGGGTCTGTTGCTGCGTCTGCTTGATGCTCTGATACCCTCCTATGGGTGAGTCATGGTATTCTCTTATGATTTTGGTTCTATACTTAACTGCGCGGTAGGCTACACCACTGCTGCAGACGCTACGATCTTTCATATCATTGTCCTTCGTCCAACAGCATTTTTGTTCATGTTGTTGGAGGGTCGCGGTCTACGGTCCCCGCCGTGCCTCGTTTCCTCAGCATGCCTGTATAGCGTACTGTCCGGGGTCACTTGACTCGGAGTGCCCACCGGTAGCTACGCTGCTAGCACTCTATCCTTCTCCATGGTACTCGCAGTTTAATTTTTGGCATATGTAGCTTGGGTGCATGTGGATCCCCTTCCCCGTTCGCGCGGCTTCGCATCGGGGCTTTGGGGATCAGTAGAGTGACTTACATGCACGCAGCGAGTCTTTCCATCCTCTTCCTTCGCGTGGGCAGGCGTTGCCTCTCGCTCTGCTGCGTTGCTAGGCTCGTCCGGGGAATTCTCGACTCTCCTCTTTGTGTGGTCGTTCGTACCCCTGAGTGCGTTGTCCTTTTCGCACTCGCCGGACCTTTCTTCTCGCCTAACTTGTGCACGTGTGGTAGCAAATATGCGACTCAGAGCGTCTGCATTTGTGTTTCTTTTTTCCGCTTTATATTCAATATCGAACTCATGATTGGACAATTTAATTTTTCAACGCATGAGTCTCGATCCAGGATCACTTACATCGAAAAGCCAAGTGAGAGACTGATGGTCACTTACCACTTAGAACCGTGTCCTATATATGTAAGGCCAGAAGTGTGCGAGGGCCCACATTATTGCTAGCAAGTCTTTTTCCATCGTCGTGTAGTTCTGCTCTGCTTTCGACATCGTGCGACTCGCATAGCATATGGGCAGGTTGTCCCCGACCTTGCCATGCGATAATATCGGTACAACTGCTCTGTCCGTCGGTGATGACTACAAACGGTTTCTTGAAATCCGGATATTGTAATACGGGTGCTGTGGTAAGTGCCGTCTTTAATTCCTCTCATTGCCGTCCACTCGATTTTAGCTCCTTTTTGGGTTAATTCTGTGAGTGGTTTTGCGGTCTTCGAATTTTTTAAAATAAATTTTCGGTAATACCCAGCTAATTTCTTTAGAAATTAAAAACCATCAAGTGTGGTTGCTTCATTAATTATTAGCGAATGAGTGAGGCAATCAGAGTTGACAAAAAATAGGGATTCGATTGTTTGAGATCTTTCGACCAAAAAAAATCGATAACGCAGGAATCTAGGTAACGCTGACTCAGACCCCGAGTTGCGATTTGCCAAATTTCCATCTTAGAAGGAGACAACTGGTCGGGAATCGTCGCAGCAATTCAAAATTTAATAAATACCCAGCTAATCCAAGGAAGGATTGTACTCCTTTTACATTCCTTGCTACTGGGAAATCTTTGACCGCCAACAGTCTCTTGAGATCCGCCCGCAGCCCTTCCTCGGAGACGATATGACCGAGGTATTGCGTCTCTTTTCGTAAGAATTGACACTTACCGGGTTAAACTGCCAGTTTGGGCCTCTTTCAACCGCGACAGCACCTCTCGCAACCTTTCATTATGTTCCTTGAGGGTATTACCGTGTATTATGATGTCGTCGAGGTATGCGTAACATTTTACATCTTGCAGCCCGGCTAGCGCGGAGTTCATCAGCCGCTGGAACGTCGGTGGCACATTCTTTAATCTAAACGGCATTCGAGTGTACTCGAAATGCCCTTGTGGAGGGAAAATGCTGTTTTTTCCTTATCCTCTCGTGTCGTCAGAATTTGGTGAAATCCCGATGCAAGATCCAAGGTCGAATAGTATCGTGCTCTTCCCAACTGCTCCAATATGTCGTTAATATTGGGCAGCGGGTAAGAGTCACCGATTGTGACTTTTTTTTTTTTTAATTAATAAATATTACAACTGATTTAATATCATCTAGTAATTTTTCTATCATGTATAGGTTCACATTTAGAGGGGTGTAACCCATTGGTTAGTCCCAACAATTTCTACATCTAGCTGTTAATTTAGCCAATCCAATTTGGATCTCCTAAGTCTAACGGTTTCTGCCTTTGAAGCCGTCTTATTGAGCCTGTGTTCGTCAACATACATCGTAGTTCGTCATTTTGATGCTGATGAAGGCGATGTACATGTTTCCTCGCATGATTTTTTATTTCTTCATTGACGTCTTCCATCCTTAGATCCCTGTGGAGGTTGTCGTTTCTTATGTACCACGATGCATTTACTATACCTCGCAAGACTTTATTTTGGAATGTTTGTATCATTTTTACATTTGTGTTCTTGGTGCAGGCTCAGAGCTGGATACCATAGGTCCAAACTGGTTTTAGTATTTGCCGATATAAAAGCAATTTATTATGTATATTCAGCTCTGGATTTCTTCCTAAGAGCCAGTACATTTTTTTATATTTTATATTAAGCTCGTTTACTTTTATTTTAACATGCTCTTTCCACTTCAGCTTGGCATCAAGAGTCATACCAAGATATTTAGCTGTATTTGCATTTGGGATTGTTTGCGAGTTAAGCTGGACGGGTATCCAGTTTACCTTCTGTTGGAGAATCAGCTGGCGCACGGCGATCGATATTCGTCGTGCGCCTACCTGTTGCGGTGCTCTAGCACACGTCGTTCGGTTAAGCCGAAGATAGCCGAGACAGGGCTTCGCGAGGCCGAGGATGTGCCTCGTTGGCATGCCGCGTCGAGCGAGAGAATGTCTCTCTCGCTTGACTTCGGTTTCGCTCACCGGCTATCTCGCTCAACTGACTTCAGCGCCCAACGACGCTTTCATACTCGCAGCCATGTTGGAATTTTGACACTTTTCGGAACAACCACGGGAACAGCGCACGCATTTCGGGACTCTCGGATTTTTCTTCACTGCATTCACCGGATTCGCTCAACTTTCAAGCTCAACAGGACTCAAATACACGGTAAGAGTACACCGTCACAATTCAGTGCAATTCAATGTCGGTGAGGAGTAGAAAATAGCGGTACATTCACATTTTTGTCTCACTCTATGGTGTGCGCTGCAACACATGCTGCACCACGTTCTCCTCACTGTATTTTGCCGGTATAATTAATACAATTATGCAGGTGTTTTATATTCACTGTACTTTCCTCCAGAAAATCTGCTCACTCGTGCATCCTCAGTATATGTTGTATTGTGCTACGCAGTGCTGACTGCGTAGCTGTCTCACATTCAATCATAGCACTCAAGCAATTTCAATTGCAAGTGCTCTCATTAACTCATTTCAACCTCTCTGCAATATACTTCTAAGAGTTTGTAGTGAATCGCTGACATACACTTTCGCACTCATTATTCACAGCGTGTCGTGCTACGCAGTACTGACTGATGTACACGCACTGCTCTCAAAGCTCAAGCTATCACACTCAGCACACAAATTAGTATAATTGTGTGCTACTCAACTAATATTCCAAATTTAATTTGTTTATTTATTTTTATAGTTGTGTACTTTATCTAAATTTATATTTCGGACAATTTTCTAAATTAAATCAATTTTGGTGTTTACTTTAATTGTAGTGTCCACGCATTTCATGTTAAAATTGTATTTCTACAATATTTTTGGAAGGTAGAATAAACCGCTTCCTCAATTTAACAACTATGTGTCTGGTTCAATTATCACCTTGTCGAGAGTGAGTTTTCATGAGTATTCGATACATTCACAGATCTGTCAACTTCATCCAGCTGATTCTCAAACACCTTCCTATTAGTGAAGTTTATATGTACTGATTTAGATTCATTCAGTTTGATTCTCCATGTTCCTGTCCATTTACTTAGTGTGTTAGTGGCTCTCTGCAATTTGCTAGTTGCCTCTTCTACATTATCACCAATTGCAAGTATTGCAGTATCATCGGCAAATGTTGCTATAGATGTTTCTTCTGTATTTGGCATATCTCTTGTATATAAGTTATATAATATTGGTCCCAGCACGCTACCTTGCGGTACACCTGCTGATATTTTCTTTAACTCTCTAGTAGAATGTGTACACCTTTGCTCCATCTCACTCCTATCCCCACTCCTTCCCCCACCACGCGGCTACCCCCACCACCCCACTTTTTCACCGCCGCGCTACCCACTCTGCTTGACCAGCGTCGGTAACGTGGAGATGGTAAAGTGAGGTGGTGTGGGTACCTTGGTGAACAAGGAAGAGTAGAGATAAGAGTAGGATGGAGCAAAGGTGTACACATACTTGGAAAAATGAATAAAATTATGTACTCACCACCACCGCAGCTGTTGTAGGCATCTACCCTCCTGCCAAAGCGATTTTAAACTCCTGTCTCTCGAATGTACTCTCTCACACACGCACACACACACACATACACATGCACAGCGTCTTTAATTCATTACTATGTCCTCGTCAAAGCCCTCGTCCACGGCATCGATATCGTAGCCGATATCTATCTCATCACCGAGGGCTTCTATAATAAACGCCGCCACATCCACGCGTTCACCGTTCCATAAGCGAACCCGCGGAACGCTATCGCCGGCAAGAGGTCGCATCATGACAGCGATCAAGTCATCTCCACCGCACGCTTCTTCGACGAGCTGCTCGATACCTGCAACATCCACGCGTTCGAGTCCGTATATGGAAAACTCCATGACAAGAACCGGCAGCATACTTGCTAGAGGATCCGGATGAAATAGGTGAGACCAGTCGATGTAAATAGTTTCGCCGAAATCGACTAGCAACACCTCGCAGTACCCATCAAAGTCCGGGTAAACCACTTCCCCGTGGACAACGTTATTGAAACGAGGCACAATACAGGACATGCCGATATGCAACTCCCCAAGTTCAATGGGTCTTCCACGACGTTCCACTAAATACACATTACGTAGGAGTTCTTCCAGCTCGTCGTATGCATCGCACATTTCCTGCGTACGCAGAAACACACTCATTACACTCTT